>JXSR01S060180.1:63531-82812 GCA_000969725.1 Ophiothrix spiculata | reverse complement strand
GCAATTATTGCTCAAAATCATCAAATTCGAAGTAAAACAATTACACCTCTTCACTTTCAGTATATTCACTTTTGGGACTTGTGCAGGATTTTACTCACTATAAATACAATGCTGCTATTCAAATGAACAAACTTTGTGTTGATACCAAAGTGAAATTAAATAGAGCTATAACGTTTCAATCCTTAAACCTAAATGTGATTTGATCTGAGAAAAAATGCCACATGTCACAAGCTGTACTTATTGTGATTTAACTGCACAACTTTATGTAACCTAGTGAACACACTTGGGCCCATATTCCAGAAAGGTGTTTAGATAAACCATGGTTTTAATTCTCGTCAACAGCACGGTTCATTGAACTATTCACTTTGAAAGCTGCAATGGTGCGTATCATTACTGGACAGCTGATGTTCAGTTAAACTGTGCTTTAGCTAAACACATTTCTGGAATACGGGCCATAGTTTTTAACTATAGGATAGGTTTCCTAGAGATAAAAAAATGGTCACATGGTAAAACCTACAAAAAAGTTACTGATTATTGGCAGTAATTTGTGAACATCTTGAAATTGTGAGCGTAGAAGTGAACCGTCACCACCTTGATGATGTAGCTTATGTGGTAGACTGTTGCATACACACTACAGTCTTCATGTTCATGAATTAAATCCTTAAATAGGTCATGAACAATAATAGGCAAAACAATAATTTATTGGACAGCATTAACAAAAAACCATATTGCAGGGTCCATTACTTGTAAATGTAATCCAACAATGCATTTTTGTTTATTGTCATATCCAGTGGGTGATTTTAACATTGATCTTCTATAAAGGACTGTTTTCCATTATAGAGAGTCAATGCTTTATTCTAAACAAACATCCAGAGTGCAGGGCCTAATTGCTTGTAAATACACTCCTACCATGGATTTTTGTTTACATTGTTCAATAAACTTTTGTTTGGCCTATAACAGTCTTCCCGTTTATGAATTAAATCCATAAATAGGTCACATAACGTTTTGTAGATGAATCAAAATAAGTTACATGTGGACATGTGACATATTTTCTCAGAATGCATCACACACATCAACATATAATATAATTTTTCATCTGATGATCGCTATTGGTCAGTTGAATTTCAAGAGTAATTAATAAACTTCTTAATTTCTAGTTAATCTTATATATATTAATTATAGCTATCTTACTTGCTGCTATCTCTATGTAATTCTGTGCGTGGTGGAGGCGGCGGTTCTTTGTCGTTCTCTCTCGATGACTCCACCGCATCCGACGACACTGCTCCATCTTCTCTGTCTTTACCAACTTTGACCTACAAGAGTTATTTGTTAAAAACAAAATAAGAACGATTCATTAATATATTTGTCTGGAATTATTTGCATGGATATGACAACAATTTTGCAACATTGTAATAAAATGATAGATCTTGTTAAGACTGTCACAATAGCCTAACCCTCGTATTCTACAACACTGTCCACCGGTGTTTTCATATTATACTGAATGTTAGCAACTACTTATAATTCATTGGGTCACTAATATGAAATCACTTGCTTGCATGTAAACTATGTTTTTTCAATCGATGTGATATTGGTGTTATTTTTGCTCAATTTGTTTCAGCCACAAAAAACAACCCATGAACAGAGACATGTAAAGATGTTAAATGTGATTCATACACTCCGCGTGTCACCTAGCCAATCAGAATGCAAGAATACAAAGTACACAGAGTGCAGTGGATTTTCACAATGCACTGCGCTTGTTACATTCCAGTTTGCGTGGCGGGCGTTTAGTGCATAAGAGTGTTTCATTGTTGTTGTCGGGTGATTATTTATTAAGTTTAGACGGTCATATTAAAGGCCTCGTTTCTTTTCACAAATAGATGCAATGTATTATTTTTTGTCGTGTATGAATTAGATTGATAAATTTGCATTCCATATGCTCGTAAAATGAGACAAAATCAATGCACTTGCGGTAAATTTTGATTGCTGTCCAATGCACTCGGTCCGTACGGGCCTCGTGAATTGGACGCATCAAAATTGACCATGCGTGCATTGATTTTGTCTCATTTCACTCGCGTATGAAATGCGCATTTATTAACCTATAATTATTTAATAACCTGCGTAATAGCGCAATCCAATCTAATAAGATTATTTCTACTTTTACGCAAACAACTACATGGTCATTATCAGGTAACAATGACTTTTTATAACGACCCACGTATGTGATGTCATTAGCGCTTAATGCTTTTTCTCATAAAATGCCAATCAAGCACGCGCATGCACCCCGGCCCACACACGCATGTTTATCATATTACACGATGATTGACATGCCTGGGCTGATCGAAATTTTCTAATAGGGATAAGTAGACCTTTAAGTAAGAAATATGTTTAATAATGTATTTCTTCATAAAATTATACATTAAAGGCATTAAAAATGTCAAAAGAGCGGTTATTAATGACAATAATAACTTTGCACCATCTATTTTTCAGTCATTCGGTGATTGTTTTAGACCTCGATATTTTTCAGAAAAATACTTCGGTCCAAAACAATCACCTCAAAATTCACACAATGACCTCAAAAAAGATGGTGCACAGTTATTATTGTCTAAATAATCCAAATTCTTGTTTAACTTAAAACTTACAGACTAATTCATAATGTGAATTGTTATGTTTGTTTATGAGTGTTAATTGGTTACTTGGTTTGTAGCACACATACAGGAGTTTGCCTAGGTCCTGCTAAAATCTCCAGGAGTGCTAAACTTTGATAAGCTCAAATTTAGCAAGACTGCCTCTTTATACTTTGTAAATTTGAAGTATGCAACAAGCAGCTGATTATCGTACATAAACCAATATGACCATACAGGAAAGTAATTAGTCCGTATTTCTCGAATCATAACAACGTACCTAATCTTGCTGATTATTCAAATGGACTTATGGTCAATGTTTGTCCATGTGGTAGCAATAAAATTAGCCAAAAATAATACTGAAATCATGAACAATTCATGTAAAAATATATTAATATGCAGTGACTTGGTCTTAATCAATCATATAATCAATCATATAGAAAAAAATAGTCTCTTACACAATACAAAGCCACCAGTTCACAGTGTTGTAGAATACAAGGGATATATTATGGATCTTGTAACAGAATCTGATTGGTTGTTGCATACTTTAAGGTTTATAGAGTATAACTCACTGGCATGCACAACAGAGTTGCAGGATTTTAAGTACTCAAGACATATTATAGCTGTGTCCAAGGTCATAGTTACTCATTTGATGAAAGTTTTCTACCACAAGAAAGTCCCTTAGAACAATCTGTAACATAGACAATAGGATTACTCAAAATCAGTTTGTCACAATCAGTCTTCATAGAATCTTAATGTCTGATGTATTGATGTCACCGAATGTAATCCTGGCCTCTGATTGGTCAATCATGGCTGTTCCATGTTACTCCCTACCAAATAAGACATGGCTGTTCCATGCAACTTCCCAAAAAGTTCAAGTGTATGAGTATGCCAAATTCAACAACTATGTTCAACAGAATACATTACAGTTCAGCTGGATCTTTGATCAAATCAAATAATAATGTCCATAAACATACCCCTTGAGTGTTGGTCTGTCCCATCCTGCTACCATTCAACACAAAGTCAAAATGTCATGACATTTAACAAGTTCAAATTGTTCCGCATAATTACCGTCATAAGCATTTCTACCTAATAGCATAATGTTTATAATAACTATCAGGATTATTTCAGCGCCCTTTAGAACATCGACATCGCACACAATTAAATCCTTTCATATAACTTCAGGGTCAAATTAATTATTTGTTCTAAGAATACATTGTATACAATAGGCGACTAAGACAATCAATGAACTTGGACAACTGAATGTTTGCTGATCTAGTTTAGCCAAGTTCATTTAGACGAGACTTGCTGTCTGTTGCAATTAAAACTTCTGGGAAAAGACATTTCAAAATGACATATTCTATTATATGTAAATGAATGATAGAAGAAATCTTGATTTCTACTTGTTTTACAAAATGAACTTATTTTTGGACTGGTGAACCTTATTTCAATTTTGGACCAGCGAACCTTTTTTTCATTTTGGACTGATGAACCTTAAAGATTAACGAACCATTTTATTTTCAGACTAGCAGACCTTATTTCATTTTTGGACTAGCGAACCCTATTTCATTTTCGGACTAGCGAACCTTTGGACTGGCAAACCTTTGAACTAGTGCGCCGTAATCGTCAAAGATTTGCATGCGTATCATTCCACATCTGCTGATTTAATACAATGCATGCATACTTCAAATCTATGTACCATATTCATAATTTGCACGTTTCTCCCTGCATTAAGGTACATGCAGTTTTACTACAGATAAAATTTCCCACTTGATCCAGGGTGGAAATTAAGCCACAATTTCACCATTTGATGATGGCACTAATACAGTTTCAAGGCATTGCATTGGAAAACTCTACTGCAAAGAAACTACATTAGCATCATAATCGAATGGTGTAAACGAGACTTAATATCCCCACTTGATAAAGCGGGACATTTCATCAGTAATAAAACTTCACACACGCCATTATCAGGTAGAAAGGTGCAAATTACGGAAATGGCCTATTACAGTTTTGGTCAGTTTCATTAACAAAATCCAATCATCCCAAGTTACTCAAAATAGAGGTTCAAAAAAAATGACGAAGTTCACAATCTGTGCATTATATTAGCACTTGGCAAATGAAGTGGACACATTTTTGTTTAAATCATATTACCTGTACAATATGTACACCATATTTGCGACCCAAATTATCATTGAATGTCATGATTTTTAGATTGCTTCAGTTACCATGCCATGCATTTACCAAGTGAAAGAGAAGGCTGTTTACAATTTTTAGAAACATACACTTGCTACAGAGTTGTTCATTACAATAAAAAATGATTCATCCATGCATCTGCATGTTTTTATAGCACGAGGGTGGCTTTGAACAACTGTAGCATGTTTGAATACCTTTCAACAATGTGTTCCTGAAAACTTATGTGAATAGAAATTAAACATTTTCAGTTTGGCAGATACCAATTTTATAGTGTAAATATACAAAATGTTAGTTATTGAATGTTTGTTTCTTTACCTTTTTCAAATGTTTCCAGGTCTCGCATAAACTCAAAAAGTTCTTGATACACGATATACAGTGCACCGACTTATGTGAACTAACATCAACGCACATACGATGCTATGCAAATTAAACCACATCAACTAAAGAATTGATGCAAAATTTTGAACAGAAGAACCTTTCGAAATCTGGAAGACGCCTTTAAGAATCAAATGAATAATGAAGGAATTCTGAGAGAAAAATTGTCCTTACCTTTTTAACCTCAACATCAAAAATAAGAGTTGAATTAGGCGGTATCCGTGACGATAAGCCCTTTTTACCATAGCCTTTTGTTGGTGGTATAAGTAGTAACCTTCTGCCCATCTTTTTCATGCCAAGAACACCTTCTTCCCATCCCTACAAAATAAAACAACCAACAAGTAATGTACTGTAAAACACTTTAATTTCGCAGGACTTTATTTCAAGAATTCGCAATAAGTTACATTTTTGTAAGTATTTAATTACACAAATTTGAAATTTTGGATGATTATGTATGTCTTTCAAATTCAGAAGGCCAAATATTATCTTTTAGTTTTCTATGTTCCTGTCAATATATACTAATATACCTCGAATATGCATCCATGTTAACTTATCTGCATGAAAAAGGGATCCTAATATTTAATATACTCCTACTTGTGTGTCCATATATACTTCGTAGTATCCTTGATCTTGGTCTCGTGTTCTGTGGACACTGCATATCGATTTGCCGACCACAAGACTTGTTTACATCAACTTGGATCATTCCATTTATATATAAAGATAGGGGTGAGGGTCAATAGATCGGTTTTTTTTTCAAAACCAAATACAATTTCACACATGTGCAAGAGCTCCATGCCATTTCTTAATAAACAAAATATGAACTTGGGACAATATTTTCGCGAGGATATAATTTTGAGAATTCTTTTCCCTCGCCAAATTGGCAAAATTAAATACCTCACGAAATTAACATGTTTTACAGTAATCACAAGGAATGAGAAACTCAACAATGCCATGGGTTGTTCCAAATCATATGTGATATTTTAAGCACCTAAATCTAGTTGAGAGTACCAAAAGAGTTTTGAAAGTTTTCAGGGAAGAGGATATTGCTCATTTAAAAAGCAGACCATTTACAGATTTGATATAAAACAATTTAAGACCAGTGATGGGAATTTTACATTACAGGACTGCAATAAGGTGGTATCAGAGTAGCTGTCGTCTCAGCAGACGACCAACCTTGTGTGCGGTAGACGACCAAGCATTTGCAATTTTGAGTTGTCGTAATGTAGCATGACACATTTGCATATTGCTGCGATGGTCTGTCGCAAGAAAAGAAAACAATTATTCCAACTCAAAAGGACATGCTGTTGCGACCATCACGACAGGGAAATTGATCGGCTTGTTGTGCATGCCGCAAAATTTTCAAGTTGCGTACTTTAAATTCTGGATGTCACGCTGGTCTTATGACCACCACAACAGACACTCTGAAACCATCAACGTGTTATGAAAAGTGGCTGCGGTTGACATGTTACATTTTTTTAAATTAAGATTATCTTCATAAATGTAGTATCAGTTACCTTTGCACACACACCCCATACACATAATTCCATCTTATATCATTTAGCAGACTACATGCCCAAGCGTGTTCAGTACTTGTACAAAAATCAAAGAACTTTTTAGTATAGCTAAGCTGCTTCCAAATGATGCATTCCTTTTTCATCTGCTATTTCAAACTATGTACGTGTCCATTGGTAAATAAAATACGATAAAAGATGAAACCTTAATGTATGTGATTTTGTGTCAACGAGAGAAATGAGCACTTACCTTTATTACTTTGCCTTTGCCTATTTTAAAACGGAATGCTTTGTCTACACCTACGTTACTATCAAATATCTGTAACAGGATAATACAAACACATCAACAATTTCAAATAAATATCACAAGCAAATTTCTATTTCGGAAACATAAACACTGGTCTTTTTGGGTATAACCCAAGTTTATTTTTTGTACCTGTTGGAAATGAGAGTGCACAAGCTTACGATATACTACCGTAGATTTTAGATGCTTTGAAGACGTCAACTAGATGCAGGGAAGATCAAATAATTTGAACCATAGCGTCTCTGTTAGCGTCTAGCTAAACGCTAGCTGCATCTTGCCAGTATATCATGGGTATCTGAACCCCAGGATCACCCTGGGGTGGGTGGGGCACTCCTATTGACCCCCATTTTCAAACTTGCTCTCACTAAATTACCCCCTTTTAATTTTTCACAAGTTGCTCTCACTGAATGACCCCATTTTCAACATGCTCTCTCACTGAATGACCACATTTTCCAAAGATAATTCTCTCACTGAATGACCTTTGTTTTCATAAATCCATTTTTTGCAAACATTTTCACCGAATGACCCACATTCTTCTGCAGTTTCAGACAAACTTCAGATGTTTAAAATTTAGTTTTACCATGTATTCATAAAAATGGCTTATGTGAATGTTTTAACACCTCTGGATCATGCCTAACAGGTTTTAATACCATAATGATAATTATTTCATGGCTTTTAAACTTGTTGAAACACCTCGCCGAAAGCCCTTACATTTTGCGCACCTCGCTGAATGACCCCTAATGTTAATTGTCCTCACCAAATGACATCCTTTTTAGAAAGCTCCTCGCGAAAAGACCCACTTGTTTCTTTATTTAGCCGAAATACCCCCTCTTCTGAGGACCTGGCCACACCCTACCCCACCCCATCACTTTCAAATTTGAGTGGCCCCAACCCAGAATCAGACTCGATACCAACCAGCATGGGGACAACCCTGTGTTTTTTCAATTTGAATGTGAAGCTTTTTATATACAGATATCCATGTGTATGTGTGCAATAAAAAAAAAGAATAAACTTGTGAAAATTTCCCCGTTTGTCCTTAGTTGCCCCCTACAAATATAAAATGTCTACTGTCACAGCTGCCAATTTGATTAGAAATGACAATATTAGTTTTTCGATAAATGGTGCCAAGTTTGTTCATTCATTACGATGAATAAGACTGCACAGTTGTCTGTAGGAGGAAGCCTAATTAATATAAATGCTTCTTCCTTTGTATGGCCAATCATAAAAACAGTTGGGTTTACTTCCGCAATTTCTACAAAGACTGTGCACACATAAGTAATGGAAATAAATTTCAAATAAAAAAAACAAGTTTTAACGCTATGCTGCACTTGATTTTTGAATTAAAATTGCAATGAACTTTTTAGTTACCATTCAATAAGGATTTAAAACCAGTTAGAAGGTGTTTAGTCAACAAAAATGATAAGTTGGATTTTCACAATTTAAAGAATGCTTTGAAATCTGAAGTAAACACAACATTTTATGCTTGGCCTAAACTAATTAAATGAATTCTGTGTTTTAAAAGTCAAAATAGATGCATAGATAGTGATTAATCCTTGATTTTGAACAAATGATCACATAATTCAATTTAATAAATAATAACTCCCTACACAACAAACATAAAGTTTGGACAACTACAGAAGTCATCAAATACCACATGTAACACAGGCTGTGTCACGGTCAGAGACATATTGGCAGCTTGTCTCCCAATACTGGCTACATATATGTCTCCGTCTATGTGCCTTTTGAAATTTAAAGTCTGTCATAAATAATAATTTTTAATTTTTGCATTATTAAATAGGGGTCAAAGTTCAAACAGATTAAATTGTTAAAAGTACACTGACATAGAAATATGGAAGTTCACAAAATATCTTTCCAAAACTATACTATCAAACATGCAATGCTGAGACAAAAAAATGATGTCTCCATGTCTCAAGTCTCAAAATAAAAATTGCATCTAATTTTGGCAATGAATTTTAGGCTGACAAGTTTTGATCATATGATACATGTGATATTCTGCACAAACGAATGCATCAAACACTACATGATTACAATCATCACATCGGACAGTAACTTTTCTATTTAATTTGAACTATTTCTTTATAAAATATGGCATTCTTACTCAAATGATGTCCATGTAAGCAGATACGGTATGTCAGTATATGTATCACTGAAAAAACCTGAAACTTTCAAAAAATCCTGAAAATGCGCATAACATTTGGCAAAAAAGCTGAAAAAAGGGCTGAAAATATATAAAAATGTGTAAATTTGGAGTAAAAAAAACCCCTGAAATAGGTTTAAAACCCTGAAATCAGGTTAAAACAGGAAAACTGGCATCTCTGTATAAGGTAAATCAAGAAACAAGCTAATTTCCAATTGCCTACCAAAAATTACTTTTTTATATTTTGTTATTTTTGAAAATGAAAATAAAATAAATAGACCATAAATTTCAAGAGATATATCCAGCTACTCTTAAAGTAAGCAAGTTTAATTTCACTTGAACTTATCTTTATGAGTCAAAATGACTTAACATTTTATCATTTGTCTGGAAAATTTATATAAGACAATTACAGATACAATGCAGTTGCTTTTGATCTCTGTAACCGAAATATATTTTTTCATGTGAAAGGCTTAAATACTCCCAACTACTCATAGTGCCTAATTTTATGAGTCAAAATGACTGTCTGGAAAACACTGTCAATACAAAATAGTGGTTGAGGAGTCGTATGGAATAGTACTTTTCTAATGCATGCATGTAATTAATTATGTTTGTAAGAATATTTTATTGCCATATTATACACATGGTCATTCTTTTTAATGTGGGCACCCATAAATGGTGGATTTGTTACATGGAGAGTGATTTATACATCAATTTCTGTCATTTCTTTTCAACAATCCAATAAAATGTCATAATTTTGGTATGAATTTAAAGACAATTTATTTGACTTTCACGAAATTAAGATTAGAACCCAAATGAAGTGATTAATTAAGCTTAATGACCCGTTAAAGCTACTTAGCCAGGGTGGAGGCGGGTGTGGATGAGGCGGGTGTGGATGAGGCATCATGAAAATTGGGCATGAATTGTTCTGTCATATCTCGTAAAAAAACCATTGAAGTGTCACAAATCTTATATGATTTTAAAGGCTAGTTATTGTTTATCAAAAACAAGTTGGAATTAACCAGAATAAAATTGATTATTAACGCTATTAACAAGTATTAATCAATAAGCTAATTTAGCCGGAGATGAAAACAGGCATAAATGTGGTTGGTGTGTTGTGCATCAAATGTTGTCACAACTTTTCAATAATCGCATGAAATGTCATAATTTTGGTATGATTTTGAAGATAATGTATTAGCCTATAAAATCGATTGAAAATTTTAGCCAAATAAAGGTATTTATTAACTCTAATCAATGATTACCAGGAAGGAGTTATAGGTATGGATGAAGTGAGTGAGATGAAACGCAAATGGGCCTCACCTCAAAAAGGATGACCACATACCAATATTTATCTTTGTAACACTATAAATAAGAAAAATCCTTAGAGGGACTAGCCTATATTCCACTTAGATTAAAAAAAACCTTATGTTAATACTCTGAATAAAGCTTAAGGTGTTTTCTCAAAGATGCAGTTGCTTACGACTACGGGATAACAATTTTTAATAACCAGTGAAAATTCAAAAAATTGCACCCGTTGTGTGTACGCAAATTTCAATGCACACTGACCGCATGCTTTACAAACGCATTTGGTTAATCATGCGCCGCATCGTTGCGTAATATATACGTGGGAAATTATGCAGACGCGCAGACGCAGATGTGCCATCAAAGTAATCAAATTCTATTGAAAAATGCACATTTTTTGTAATTTTTCTTAAAAACTAATACGGCAACCCTATTTTAAAAATTAATTTCAGTATTTTGAATGCAAATAAAATTTCAAAACTCAATGGAGCATTTACTATTTTACAAGCACATAATGATTGGCTTTTTGAGCTTTCCCTATATTTTGTGTGGAGAATCATGTGTATTTTGGGGAAATGTCTGTATCATAACAATGAGCACGGTGACCTATTGTTTTTATTTTAGATTCATTCTCAGCACAAACAAATCTACTAAGTACTAGATTTTTAAGAAAATCAATGGAGATTTTTCATCTGTGAGAAAAACCCCTTTTAAAATTGTAGTGAAATCCAAAAAAGTAAAACAGAAAGAATCTAGGCCATTCCCTTTAATTAAACAAATCACAAACAAACTGGTTTCATTGAAACAAAGCAAAAATATTAACTCTGGATTGCAACCGCTCTGCCCTCAAAGGTTATTCTGGGAGGCCAAGTAGTTCAGTTGTTAGAGCACTCCCAAAACAAGCAAAAGATTATATACAGACTCAAGTCAAAATAAAAACAAAATAAATCTTGACATGAACGTATTGTTTGTAATTTGCTGTATTAATTTTCTAATACATCATGCATATTTCTCACATTTTTTAAATATGTTCTCTCACGGCACAAAATGGATGCATGCTAAATTCAGCTTAGCACACCTAAAATAACATTCTTCAGTGGTAGATACTTACAATTTAGCTCTACAGACAGACAATTTCAGTTCTATGATCAAACTACTCACATTTCCGAATGATTTATTCTGGTATAACCATCCAGTATATTTCACTTCTATAGAGTCTCCGGTCTGGATTGGGTCGCCCATTCCTATAACCAAGTCTTGACCCATAACACCTTTGGTTGTGCCCCCTGATGCATTCAACTTGGCCAGGCCAACCTGGGAGAAAAGAACAATCAGAAAATTAATATCACATTTTAAAATATTTAAGCACAATAACGCAGCAGAGATCCAGCGTTCAAACTTGCATCCCAATTTTTTTTTTAAAGGAAAACAATTCTATACAAAAACATCCAATCCAAATGGAGAAATATAACCAAACATATTATGCAAAAACAATTTTCAGTAAAACAGAAGAAGACACAGGTAACGTCAGCAATGACAGAGTCCCAATTTCAAAGCACTCTACTTTGAAATGAGAATTTGTCCCCATTTTCTGTGACACCTAAAACTTGACTGGTCTAAAACTACGCTCTCACTAATTCTCAAAAGTTTTCTATAACAATGGCTCTATTCCACACTAAACATGACTCAATATATATTCGACTGTTAATGGATGAAGCTGTATTTAGCTGTAAAACTCATTGATTTATTATTTACATTCATATAACTATCTTAACGATGGTTGGGATGGTGTGTGTGTGGAGGAGGGCAGCGTCTTTGATAGAACATGTTTTTTTTCTAAATCTGGGGGTTGACCAAGAGCATCCCTGGTCATTCCACTTAATGTGCTACTTTCATAATATTATAAGATTTGGTTCCAAAATAAATTTGAGTTTATATATTTTTCTCTAAACTTGTTTTCTCATGAAACAAATGCACCACACCAAATGCACACATATACCTTCCTATACAGAAACATGTTGAATTAAATTTGGGATCACAAACTTAATCCCACAAATTGTCATAACTGAAACAGTATGCAGTTTTGGGTCACATCATTTGGAAGGTTTCAATACAAACCCAAAACAAACCCAATCAGTCACAAAAATCAATAGCCATAAATGATAGGGGGATCTTGTTAATAACATCTAAAGGTGGTTTCAGAGTAGCTGTCGTTGCGGCACATGACATTGCGGCACACGACTAAATATTTGCAATTTTGAGTTGTCGTAATGTAGCACGACACATATGCATATTGTCACAATGGTCTGTCGCAAGAAAAATTGAATTTATTCCAACTCAAAATATTGTGTCGTTGCGACCATCACGACCAGGTAATCGATATATCGGCTTGTCGTACGGCAAGCAAATTTGTTGAGATGAGACAAGGTCGAGTTTGCACACATTTAAATTTTTGACGTCACGCTGGTCGTTTGCTGGTCGTTTGATAAAACGACAGGCAAGTCTAAAACCAGCTTTACTGCTTTAACAAATGGCAACATCAGAAAAAGATAAGAATTAGAATCTATGGCAACCAAATTAAATCTTGAGAGACGTCACATATCTTGCATTGACAACTGTAACACATCTCAACTCTAGACACGTAACTGAATACTGGCACAATTCTAATACCTAAGTTGACATTGCAGGATAGCCGCTAATCCCTTCAAATAGGCTCGGGGGAAAGGCGACTTCTGATGGAAAACACAGGTGAACATGAGCAGTGGAACTGCTGACCTAGCACCCATGACCCAGCTTCACAAAATTAGCATGCTGTATTTTGTATGGTTTCCACTGCAAGACACTAGCTAGACCAAGAATGAAAATTATAATTTTCTTTGAAAATAATGTTTTTGATAAGCTTCTTGAGTCATTTCCTAAAAGCAAATGTGAACTTTTAAAATGTTTACAGAAGATAGAGCCTTATATTTCAAAAATTGTCATTACTTGTGAAAAAAAAAAGAAATTTTCTTACAAAAATGACCCTGTTAAAAACTTCATATCCACTTTTAGGAAAAGGATTTTTTTTGTAATTTTTGCTTGTTTAGAAAAATGCTGATAGTCCATGACAAGTTCACTTCACAATAATCAAAACAAGTTGATTTCTATTTAAAAATGACAGTACGGGCACAAACCCAATTTCTTCTTCATTAGTAAAAAATGGCAAAATAAGTACACAGTGCAGTATTGACATGCTAATAACTAGTCAGCATGAAATACAAAAATTTCAAAAAAATTTAACTAAATTCAATGAAATTTGAAGTACAAAGTAAACAATCAAACTCTTTTACGAGATCTTGCATATCCCTTATATTCTACAACATAGTAAACTGCTGGTTTTGTGTAATGTTTTAACGTTTAATAAATCTTAATCAATCATTGCTAGTCTCTTAAACTAGCAATGATTGATTAAGGCCAAATGACTGTATTATTTTTTGCTGATATTTTTGCTAGCACATAGACAAACCTGGAACTTATGTTCATTTGAATTTTCAGGAAGATTGTATAAGTTGTTATATTTTAAAAATATGGATTATTTTATTTTCCTGAATGATCACATTGGTTTATGCACATTAATTGGCTGCTTCAAGGTTTATAGAGTATAAATCTATAATACTAACCTGTTTTGCAAAGTCAACTGCATTTTGTTCCGACTCAAACATAACTGACCAATTCTGCCTTTGTTCATCATAAAATGTAGCATAATTATTGGCTTGTATCTGATGATAAAAATTGAACAAACAATTCTTAATATAAGAATTCATACACATGCTAGTAACTATTACGAAAAGGTGAATTATTTGACCTGAGGAGGGGGGGGGGGGGCTGCGCTCGAAGAAAAAAGTAGTACGCATGCTCGTCAGAGCACCTCAAAACCGGACTGTAGTTGTCATAACCATGTACAGCAAATTCCAACCCTTAATGTCGTAAAATATTCAAAATCATATCTCTAAATGTTGTAATACACTAAGATTGACCCCTAAATCATGGCGTAATGGACATTTGACCCCCTTTGACCCCTTAAATGGCGTTACACACTCAAATGGGGCCTCAACGGTGTAATGCACTATTTTTGCTGCCATAAGATACAAAATACAATACATTGGAAGCCTTTTCTGTTGTATTTCTTTGCATTTTAGAATAGCATGTGAAAAAGTGACCCTAATATATCAGATATCATAAAAAGACAACCCATAATGTCAAAAGTTACCCTGAAAAGGAATCCCTTTTTCTGAAGACCTCTACGACGCCAATGGGCCAAAATCTGACGTTTTTTCTGACGAGCATGCGTACCACTTTCCATGGTGAATGCTTCTGATATACTCCTACAAGAGGATCACATGGAATAATTCTGCAGAACGAGTGTCTCTGTGGTTGTCACAAATTTAATATGTCTTGATCATGGAGCTTTAAGGGCTTGACCCCAGACCACAGGTACAGATTAAATCTAACCTATCAGTCACAATTATAATTAGTAGAATCACACACTTGAGTCAATCACTCATCATATCTTAAAGAGTATAAGGACGATAAAAAGCATGTCAAAATGGCCTATGTTAACCCCGGGGGGGGGTACTCAAGTTTGGTTTGGGTAGGGACGTGCCGCAGGGAAATTAAAAAAGCCACCCATCCAAATACCAATTATCCAGAAAAAGGGACCCATCCATATACCAAATCTTCCAAATTTTGAGTCAAGTTTGATCAAAAATTGCATTTTTTTCGCCCAAATTTGCGCTATTTTGGCTAAAGTTTTGTGAAGAAATGTCCAAATTTGCGCCAATTGGCGCAAATTTTGGAAAATTTTGAAAAGTGGCCCATCAAAATACCACATTTTGGGAAGAAAAAGGACCGATTGAAATACCAGAGAGCCTGATTTTGCTACCCGAATTTGCGGCACGTCCACATAACCACTTTTGTACTAAGTACCCCCCCCGGGATGTTAACTAAGGTTTCTGTCGACATGCCTTATGTCCCTATTTTTGTCGACATAAAGCATATCTTCTCGTGTCAACATTAAATCTCATTTGTCGACAAATTAAACTAAGCAAGTAAAATTCCATAAAATTTATGGCTGTTCACTAGCAGTTGAGCTTTAAAGTGTTGCATGGATAATTTAATACTAATTAGTAGTTCATCATTTACACCTGTTTTTAAAGCTGTTACAATGATTCTTAACAACAAAATAGTTACAAAACATCAAGTTAATATCATCCATTGTGATATACAAAAAGAGCTAGCACATTACTACATTATAGGTACCAGGGTAAGTCTAAGTCTAAAACGGATAATTAACCTTATGCAAAAAATTTTGTTTTTTCCGGCAAAACCAACTCTTGACTTTATGTCGACACATATGTCGATATCGACAAAAAGTTATTGCGACATAACAGCCCCAACAAAACCCTTAACATTAACCCCAGCTAATTTAACTACTCTTTTATTTGAAAAAAATTATTTTTAAATGTTGCGAGGCCTACAAACTGATGCAGTTTACATGCTGCATGAAAGTTGTTCAACCATTACTGCATTAATTGTCTATGATATTTCCTTAAAAAAACTAATTTTTGGTCAAATTTCTTGATTTTCATAATAAAAAGTAGTAATTTGTATTTAATTTTTTGAACCCATTCTTGGTTGTTTACTTGGGTGTTATTGTTCTAAATAGCTTAAATAAGGATCAAATTTACACATGAGGTTGTATTTTTTGTTTATCCTGAAAAGGTTTAACGGTTCAGTGCACCAAAAAATCAGCGGACAAATTGTCCTTCCGTTACAGTCCTTCAGTGACCATGATCCCTTCGCATTTCGCATTGTTAAAACATAACCGTAGGGAATATTTTGATGTGGAATGCAGAAACACCAAGCAATGCATTCAGTAACTTTGAAATAAAGTTTCTTCTTTAATTTCATAAAAAATTTCAAAAATATACTCATGGTGAAAAACCATGTCCGTTTTGCTGTCCTTCCGTGACCGACCTCATTAATATGCATATTTTGCGACAGAGGAATTTTTATGAAAACATTCCTGTTGAATATGAATGCTTTCAGGCATGCTCAACTAAATATGGAATTAGTTTTATTTTATCCAATTCAATTTTGGCAATGTATGTGTTTGAAATACAGAAAAATTATGTGATTGTCCTTCCGTAACCGTGAAAATGCCCATAAATATTGTTATAAACTCATCCCAAATATCATGCTATTTTCCCAAAATTCACTGTCGAGATAAAACTTTTAAAAAAGCAACTCTACATTTTGCAAATTTTGGGTCAGTCACAAAAGACAAGTCAACAATTTTTTAGGGCTTATGACCAATCAAATCTTGATGTCAATCACGATCATGTCAATATTGTTGATTTTAGAAAAGATTTTCTACTTACCGTAAAAACAAATGAAGGTGTAATTCTTGCATGTGTGACTTGCTGTTGCTTACTGATGTATAATAAAATTTTATACTGAAAGAAAAAGAAGAATCATATATACTGATGGATATATCAAATTTGTTAAAATATTACTGTGACAATGTTAATGGATTTCATGCCTATATTGAAGTATAATTGAAATATAAAATCTATGGAACATCAATTGAGCTCATAATCCTAACTCCCAAATGCTTACAAACTGTCCAAGTCTGAATATGTCTTACAAAAATTTCCTGTTTCCTCAGGTATTTGAAACCCCAACCTTTCGCATCCTGGTCTAATATTCAGCTATGGCAAGCAACCGAGCGGCCTGCCTCAGCAGTGCTTTTGTACCCATATATATCCCCCCCCCCTGCCTATGATGTATGTGGACAATTTTTTGCTTGTTGGATTTTGTTAGACAGAGGCAAGTTAGGGTTATGGTAGCATGTTTGATTTGCATTATAAACCTTCATAACCCTAACCCCCAAACGCTTAAACATTATTGATGAATGGTTGTAAAAGAATTGTAGAACCAAAACTACAGCAGCCTCAAGGATTAAAGTGTGTACATGGATGCCTCATGACTTGAAGAAAGCATTTGGATAGTCTTGGCCTTAAGGAGTTGTGTCCCTAGGGGCCAGAAAATGCACAGATCTTCTGGGGATGTCTAGTTCTTATTCTGGTATAAATCTTTAATTCAAAAAGAGACAAGACTAGATGAAGATATGTGCACAGACCAAATTCCAAGAAAGATTAATTACTGTCAATTATTTGTTGTGCATATAACAGCTTTATAGCTAGACTATTTTCTCAGAATCTTAAAATTCATTATATTTATCATTTTTGATATATCTTGCACCATTATTTTCAATCTAAACCATCAAAACATAACAAAATCATTCAGTAACCCTGATTGTTCCCTACATCGTTTCGGTCACATATTCTGGATTTCAAATTCCTTCGCACTTTGTCCCAATTGGAATGTTGCGAAGTATCTGAAGCAGAAGCAGAAACTCTTCTTTAATAATTCACCTATCAATCTCAGGAGTTCATGAAGTGTAAAAACTGTTAGGATTTGTTTTCTTGATCTTGGATAAAGTCTCAATCTTCATCTGAGACTTTATCAGGCATGAGAATGAAATTCCATGAAAACACAGGAAAATTGTGAAAAAACAGGAAAACAGGCTAAAATGCATGAAAACACAGAAATTTGGCCACAAAATAGGAATCCCTGTTTAAACAGGAACATTCTCATGTCTGCTTTATTATTCCACATGCCTTGCCAATCTGCTGCTATTTGGCCATTTTCAAACTTGTCTTTATTGTACACAGTTGATATCTAAACACATTTGTTAGGAGCAGTTGATGGCTATTATGAAGACATACTTTGTTAAAAGCAGTAGACAGCCAACAGTGATAGATTATAGATGGCTTTAGCTGTGTACCAACTTATATACATTAGACATGTTTAAAGACTGCCAAATGGCCACAAATTACAGATGATACTTACGTCATTTGCAACATGGTTGCCCAGAAT
Organism: Ophiothrix spiculata; assembly: GCA_000969725.1. Lineage (NCBI taxonomy): Eukaryota > Metazoa > Echinodermata > Ophiuroidea > Amphilepidida > Ophiotrichidae > Ophiothrix > Ophiothrix spiculata. The sequence goes on along the minus strand of JXSR01S060180.1, from coordinate 64,371 downwards.
TGCTGCCCCTAATTTACCATGCTTGATGTATGTGCCATTTGAACTGGAAAAAGGAGAGAAAATGAAGTGTAAATTGATGATTGAAATATAATACAGTAAATATTTGAATATTAACAAAGCAAATGTACCATAAAGATTGAGTAAGTTTGCCTTTGTACGGCATCGTTTAACTCAAGCGTAACATGCACGGCCGCCGCGTTTCACAAGACCAATGGAATTCTGTTAGACGCACTGATGTCACAGACTAGAATGCTGTCCTCTGATTGGTCAATTGAGGCTGTTCCATGTTACTCCCTGGCGTGAAACATTGCATTGGAGGTCAATGAAAAAGTCTACAAAATTTACATTTCTAGCTAAATTAATTTTGTATCAACCCCTTTCTTTGATATATTTTTCAAAAATGTGTCTTTCCTCTTTTTTGTAAGTAAATATTAATGAATCAGAGCGGAAACATAAAATATTGTGGAAATATTGGTTCACTCCATAGACATCGCACAGTAAGTTTCACTCCTGTAACAAGGACTGAGTACGCCAAATTCAACAACTGCGTCCAACAGAATAAGACCAATCACACATTGCAAACTATGTGCTTAAAACAAGTTGGCTTTCACACAAACCAGGGTAGCAAGAAATGTTGACTCCCAAAAACCTGCAAAATGGAAAAACTTAATCCATCAAAGTACTTTATCAAATATATATACCGATCCCCCTGGCTTCAACTGACAACATATGTGACCTTCCAGCCCGTATGAGCAGTAAATGCCAGAAACTTCATTTTGCGCTACAGGTGAAAATACATGTCAAGGTCGTAATTTGCTGAAATTGATTTTTTGACAGATT
>JXSR01S060180.1:52678-63481 GCA_000969725.1 Ophiothrix spiculata | reverse complement strand
TTCTTGCTTAAGGAAACAAGGAGACGTACCGAGAGCCGAGACCAGGACTCGACCCCACGACAGACGAATACATTTGATTATGAGTCCAACGCTCTAACCACTCGGCCACTCTCTTCTTTGTTAGGGATTTGTTTCCTTGAACTTGGACGAAGTCTCAATGCATGTGGGAGAACTATGGCAAACTTTATTATTTAACACCGACTTGCAAATCTGCCGCCATTTGGCCATTTTCAAACTTTTCTTTGCTGTACACAGTTGATATCTAAACACATTTGTCAGGAGCACTTGATGGCTATTATGAAGACATACTTTGTCAAAAGCAGTAGACAGCCAACAGTGATGATTATAGATGGATTTAGCTGTGCACCAACTTACATTAGACATGTTTAAAATTACAGATGATACTTACATCATTTGCAACATGGTTACCCAGAATAGCTGCCCCTAATTTACCATGCTTGATGTATGTGCCATTTGAACTGGAAAAAGGAGAGAAAATGAAGTGTAAATTGATGATTGACATATAATACAGTAACTATTTGAATATTAACAAAGCAATTGCACCATATAGATTGAGTACGTTTGCCTGTGTTCTGTATCGTTAAAGGCTGGGGTAGACTTCAACTAGCATGAAATGTTTTTGTACTCGAACTCTCGAACTAATTGCATAAACAATATAAAAGTATACATTTTTAGAAGCGGATATTTACCCTGAACATATTGGTGATATTTTGACCAAAAAAGTTGATTTTGGCAAAACAGTATTTTGGTGGCAGCGGTGGGATTTTCTGCATTTTTTGACCTATTTTTAGCATTTTTTTAAAAACAAAGATAAAAAATCAAAAATTTGAGAAAAACCTTCCTAGACATTTCTTTCTAAATTCCAAAAAGCAAAAAAAATCAGAAAGGCTTTCAATAAATTTTGGGGCAAAAAATATGGTTTTTGGCATTTTTTGCCAAAATTGACATTTTTGGTCAAAGACTGATATCATCATCATGTTCAAGGTAAAAATTCTTCTAAAAATGTATACTTATATATAGCTTATGCAATTAGTTTGAAAGTTATAGTACAAAAACAGTTTAGACCATTTGAAGGTCTACCCAGGCTTAACTCAAGAGTAACATGCTCGGCCGTCAGCGTTTCACAAGACCAATGGAATAAGACCAATCACACATTGCAAAATATGTGCTTAAGGGCACAGTTAACCCCTCATTTTCTGAAATATTGTATGCTTTGTAACTCAGCAACCGATAAGTAAATCCATATAAAAGTATACATTTCTAAATATGTGCCCTTAAAACAAGTTGACTTTCACACAAACCAGGGTAGCAAGAAATGCTGACTCCCAAAAACCTGCAAAATGGAAAAACTTAATCCATCATAGTACTTTATCAAATATATATACCGATCCGCCTGGCTTCAACTGACAACATATGTCTTACACTGCCCATTGTGTGCTCAATGTTCAGACTCTCTTACATAAAGATCAGAAAGTTGAAAGATTACCGATAGTTCAAATTACGCACAAAATATTAAAAATAGCTAAAAGTACAATCTATTTTGTCGAACAGTTGATGATATCAATAATACATAACAGGCACAAAATCTGAACATTTGTTATAATTCAATTTGGAATTGAGCTCCAAATGGCTTAAAGAATGGGGCATGCATTATAAAATAGAAAACATTTGTCAATTCAAATATTTTAAAATATAGATCAAAATATAGATCATGGTCAAACACTCCACAAGAGTATATAATCAATGGAGTGTTCTTGACCTAATTGTTGGATCAAATGGAGAGTCCGGAGTGATATTTTTGGATCTTGCATTGAGTGACATGTGGTTAGTATGGATAATAGTAATTAATGAGGGCCTAAAGAAAAGGATTGGATCAATCTGTTGTTCCCTACATACTATACAAACTTAAATGATTCCCTAAGCTTTACTGTACTGTTATGCAGCTATCAGCGACTGTCCCTGTCCTCTAGTACTAGGGAATAGCGGAGACTTGACCAGGACCATAATATTGAAATTTGTAATAGACCCTGTACAGCCCCCATGTACAACCCAGGAAGGCGGGGGACATTTTTCGGTTACGGCCCTGGACAGTCTCCACACCTTGACCACAGGCACACTGCATGAGTACAGGGATACACGGCTAAACTGATGTGATAACTGATTTTACCCAGCTGTCAAAATATCTCTGTTAGTACAACTTGCATTTTGTGAAATATTGCCAGAAAATTGATAATCAAGCCCAAATAAGCTAATTTTGATTTATTTTTTACTCTACCATAATGTTTAAAGCAATGTTACGGTACTTGAACTACCAAGACATAACACACTCATGTAAAAGGGTTTAATAAATACATCACTGTTTTTTGTTGTAAATATTGTTATAATTAAAGTTTAGTCCAGTTATAGCCCTGGTAGTTTTCCCGTTTTGGTGGCAAAACGTCCCCTTATACACCCTGGTTACGCTTCGAGTATGAGGGGACGTAATTTTCAATCAATCCCTGGTCAAATTCTCACAATAGGGACCGGGACAGTCACTGATAGCTGCATTATGCAATAATTGTTTGGTCAGTAATACAAGTTCATGTTATCTAAGGATCAGTAAAATTGTCACAAACACCTCACATTAGCTATGGTAACTACCACCAGGCCAATGTGCAAACCCTGTCTCCAAATTACACCGTAATGTTTCAAATAACAGTTCCCAAATATCACTTGGGTCAATTAGCTGAAGAGAGCTAATATACAAATATATACTGACTTGAAGATCTCTGGTTAAAACTATGGACCTGAAGTGACTAGCTTTTTTTGGCTTGCGTGTTTAAGTTTGCTGTGCGCGTAAGTCTGTGCGTGAAAGTGACGCGGCTATAAATTACGCAGAAAATCAATAGTCTTTCAAAACCCATAAATAGTCTTTTCAAAAGAAATATTTACAAGTTTTTATCTAGATGGTTGAAACTATTTGAAATAATGTCATAGGGTATCAACAAGCTTAAATTTATTAATACAGTGTATATAATAGAATTTAACTGCTCATAAAGCAGCAAACTTTTCATCAAGAGAATGCCAGTTCCCTAAATATACCCCAAGTTCCTAGACTAGACTTACAATCTGTAGGCATGTACTGCTACCGCCAATAATAGGGCTGACTGGCCACCGCTACTAGGTGAGGAATTGGCTCCATCTGGAAAGGAAGAAAGAAAAAAAAGCTCTAGTTAATGGTCCATGGAATCTGGGAAATTCAGAAAACTTTTAGAAATCTTTTTTTTATATATATAATGGAATGAAGTCGTCATGTGAGTGCAAGAAAGTCGTATCTGCAATAGCTGCCATTTGTCATTAATTTTTGACTGCACACTGTATAATCTCCAGTCTTTGGTCAGTGGTTCTTGAAATGGTTCTTCAGGTGACATCGTTACCTGAAGAACCATTTCAAGAACCACTGACATAAGACACTGGAAATTTGAGGGATTTTTCACATTCCTGTGACAAGTGTTAAAATAGAAATAACTCAGGGCAGCCATTGCAGATATGACTTTCTTGCACTCACACGACGAAGTGCATGTCTCATCAGGGTAATTTATGCTGAATATCAAATCATCATTATTATGATCACCATTGCTAGAATTATGAATGTATGTTTAATTGCAATGCACAAGGCTTACTTTATGACAAGCAGTATATACAAAGCAGTATTTAGGGTTACCTAGATGTATCTCAACATGTTTTTACAATTGCAACACACTGTCATTTCACCATCCTTGATTTATAATTATGTCCTACATGCTGAGTGGCTCGCTTTGTGACAAATAGTGGGAACGACAAGCAACGATAAGCTGGGAGGGATACTCTTCCATTGTAGTCATTGTCCAGTTTTATGTCAATGAGCATTGACAAACTCACAATTGCAAGAAACAAACTTGCAATGACTGATGCCATATATTAGCTTACGAAGTGTGACATAGGGTGATGAATGTTGATGGTGAAGAATTTACAAATATTTGCGACAGTCTTTCGTCCTTTACTGTCATGTTTATGATGAAGGTCATTACCACCTGTTTCTTTTAATAGCAAATATAGCTTAATCTCTTTCTTCTACGTTTTAGCCAATAATTTTTGAACACTAACACTAGTACCCCTTCACACATGAAGCGCAGGGCATGATTCTTCAGCAAATGTTACCAAAATGTTACATGATCACACCCTTGAATTTTCAAAGGTTGCAAGAAGTCTTTAAGAAACCAAAGAATGGCCTATGTTGCTAAGGAATTGCCTAGCAGACAAATCACTGAAAAGTACATTGTGCTTAGGTTGTTGATATATTTTAGCACATATGTAATACAAATTCCCATGACATTTTGTTGTATCTTATAAGGCCATCGAACCCAATGTGTTAATGAATCTTATCAAGTTAGCTTTGCAATTATCACCTGTTAAATGCTGTGCACATGTAGCAGACCAGCCTTTGAGACTTGACCATAATATTGCCTCTTATTCAGCGGCTTCATTCAAGAAATCAGAAATAAAAACAATTGGCACATAAGCGACCAAATGGTGCAAATTAAACCAAAAATGTTTCATATCTCTGCAGCAATACCTGATAATCCATAAAGATGTATCATTAGCTTAACTCTTTCACTCCGGCAAGCCGCTCACAGTGGCTCGTAATAGCGTGCACAATTGGCTGGAATTTCTAATTCGATGCAATATTTTCAAATTGCTCTAAAAAAGAACTAAAGCCCAAATTGGTTGAAAATGCGCCAGCAATTGCAAGCAGCTACAACAAAGAGCTATCTAGCATCATCATTTTTATTAATAAAGAGAACAACCCTGGCGCTATACAATTACCATATGCTATCATAAAGTGAGGTGTCTGTGAGCCGCTTAGAACGGCTTGCTGTCGAAATAGGACGGATTGTGAAAATTTTATTCTGGAGTGAAAAAGTTAATGGACAATAGACACTAGAAATTTGTCTTGGAAATTATGCAATGTTTATGGCCTCATTTAGTCAAGTGTCAACGTGTACATTATTGGTTTATACAGTGCATAGACTAATTGAAAGTGTTTTCAAAACCAAATAAACGAAACATGCGCGGGATATTTAAAGATGATTAGTTCCGCATGATAAAGAGCTGATCAAAATGACTTTAGGCGGAAGAACAGGCGCAGAAATTACACCCAAACAATCATTATTTATGCCGCTTGTTGTTTATTTACATGTGCTTTAACAGATATATTTAAAAAATTCTTGAGTGTTCATGGATGTCCACATAACTTGTAGACAACTGAAATTCTCTTTTCTTCACTTCCAAAAAAATTGGCAAACTTATGAAAAATCAATAACTCTGCAACCACAAATCAGAATTTTTGTCTACAAATAGGTGGCTGTGCATGGACAAAATCATCTTCCTGATAACATATTCTTAAATACAAATGGCCTATCATATTGCGCGGAACTCAGTAAAACATCTGAAAACGTATATCTAGAAACACTTTATTTCAGTATCAAAACAAAACTATCAAGCCCACTTAAAGTCATGCCTGCTTGAATATGAGCTATGCGTCAACATGTGTGTAGGTCAGCGGTGTGAAAAATCAACGTTCTCCTGCCAAGTAATGGGTAAATGAAGTATCTAGTTTAACAACATCATAAGCACCAATTGTCTTGTCAAAGGCGGGGTCAAAGGTCACTTCAACCAAAATCAAATTTCTACAAATGCACTGACAATATTTGGAATAGAACCAATGAACTTGAGTACCACAATTGATTCTATGCAATTGAGTCAGATTAACTGTTGATCCAATACGCTGGAACCCTCAATGTGGGCGCTTCACTATTGCTCAGACAGCCCATTATCGCAGGTAACGGCTGATCATAATTAATCAAGACATAAGACATAAGATTTATTTCTTCCACAAATGCAAAGTTACAGATTAAAGACATCTACATGTTTAAAATATACTAAACATTATTAAACTGTAAGTACAACATTGTGGAGGAGAACTGAGAAGTAAGCATAAAGCCTGTCAAGTCCCAGACTCCAAATATCATAATAAAATATAAATCAATGAGTGCATACTGTCCTCTCCATCCACAATGCGATGGCCACAGAGAAGAAGGAAAATTTTGACCAGTAGAATTACACACCTTGGCTGCACACTCGCCCTATCTAACTACATGGCAATCGTTCGTGAGTGGAAGGTTTTGGAGAAGAGGTTGACAAAATGGCAATGTTAATATGCGCGACCTCTGCATGATGCACCGTGTTTTACTACGCGTGACAAGACATTTGCGCAATCACCAATATGTCATGCGCGTAAGTGTTTGACGGTAAAAACGAATGCCTTCAGGGTACAAGCCAATCAAGTGCTTAGATTGATTAGCGGATACCGGCATCTTATTGGGTAAGACGTCGGAGACCAGCATACTGATCCAATTGCTTCAGGAGAGAGACTGACACTCAGGCCTTTGCAAATTATACATGCTGCTCCTTTATCTTTTTATCAGTAAAGCTAAAATACAACCACTGACAAGTTGCATTGCATGGACCGAATGCTTGGTCACTACTAAATATGGCCTGCCTAAGGCAAATTGTAATAGGAAATCCCCATTACATAAACCAGTCCACTGTACCAATAAAGTGACATTCCGTGACTCTGCCTGATTTTCCAGTAAGGCATTTTGGTTTCAGACTATCAGATGCTTGGTAGTTAAGATGTTTTCCAGACTTTAACTCAATATGTCATGTGTATTTAGATGTAGCAAATGACAATGTCTTTGCCATTCAATGTCATCATGCTGTAGAAGACCCCACTAGCCATCCAATCATCAAACTTTCTCACGCCGGTCGCCCGACCCACACGTCACAACAACAGCAAGGCATTCCCGAGACTAAGAGCTAAGAAAAACTGTTAAAGAGCCATTTTTCCCGAGAACTATTTCTGACTGGAACTGTCTACCGAATAATATTGTCAACATCACAAGCCACGAAGTTTTTAAGACTGAAGCAACTAAGACAACCAAACCCCTGCTCCTAAATATTCTACCTAAGCGCACTCACAAACCCTCTGCATTTGGCTTTGTGACGAAGTGTTGCAGAGTAACCTGTCAAAGTCAAAGGCATAATTTCCAGGATCGGTGGCTTGCGATGAAAAAGTTGCACCTATTTCAACTGTTCATGACATATTCGATTTCCGGGATCCCATTGCAGTGAAAGACGAAAATGTAATTGATTTATTGACTTGTTGTGCTCATGTTATCATGTCAAGATCATAAAATTAACAAATAACACACATTATGTAACAAGCATTGCTGGTACGAGCACATTGTAAAACGACTCATTCAATTGCATATACATGTCAGTTAATTTGAAATTGAAAAAATTTGTCATTAACCTTTACAAAACTAGCAAGTTTTGAAAACTTCTAATCCTATGTCTCACTGCAGGACCAGTTATTTTATAATAATTGTAGCTTGTATTATATAAAGTCATAAGGTGCAGATAGGACTATTTGTACTCTAAAAATTTGGCTAAGTTAGAGGATTGCGCCATACTAGTCCCACACCTGGACCGATGCTGCACGAGTACATAATGACTCCTCTCTTACAATTGTTTGACTACAACCCAATACACATCTTACATTTATCCGCCAAATAGTGTGATGCAAGCAACAGCACTTAATTGACTGATTCAGCCACATTCTTAGTCTAATTATCCGTTGCCGAAGGTATTCATCTGCATAAAAGGCCGACTAAGGCCGGCATTTAGGGGAAAATGGTTGTAGAGGTAAGATTTATGTCATCTATGTGAATGACTTAAAGCAATACTATAAGATTTTGATCAAAAATGGTTCATAGTAAAAACAGCATAAAATGGAGGAATGCGACTATCTAAAAGCGTTTTCAAGTGTATTTTGTGAAAAAAAATCATTTGCCACCAAACAATGGATAAAAAGCACATGCAATGCATGCTTTCCTAAACTAATACATATGGAATTAAATTCGGGATCCTGAATTTAATTAAACAAATGGCCATAACAGAAAAAGTAAGCATCTTTGAGCCAAATTGTTTGGAGGGTATTCATATCTACCAAAACAAACCCAATAAGCCAAAAAAATCAAAAGTCATGGGTGACAGGGAGCGCTTCATTTTTAACACTTTATAGAATTGCTTTAAACAGCTTGAACTAGTGTGTCCTTAAGTGATAGTCAAGGGTATGCATTGGTTGCAATGACCATAGACGTGTTATCCAAATCTTGATTTGATGGGAGGAAAACGAGACATTAGTCATACCCTAAATGCAGGTTGCTATATTCATATCACTGACATACTTGTTTGGGCTAGGATGCTAACGTTTCACACAGTGCTTGCACTATATTCTGATGATACAAACTCAAGGACCTTGACAGCAAAAGGTTTAGTCAAACCCACATCTTATTAGGCAAGTGCATATGCCCATCGCCTTAATCAAAAATCTAAGTCAAGTCTTTATCCTGCATGACTTGTAGGGTATCAAACCTGACCTGAGCTAGCTCTGCAAATCTCAAATAGCTACATGTAGAGTTATGCAAAGCTCAAATAGCTATTGTTTGTGGATTTAATTCGTGAACGCATCGAAAGTAGCGATCACGCAGTCGTCTCCCCATGTGGGCTTGCATTTTCAAGGCAAATGGTCCACGTCTACGCTCACGACTTTGAGTATGTGCTCACGAATTACTGCCACAAACAATAGGGTATCATATTCGGCTCTTTTAGTTTTGGATAGAGTATCAAATTCAACTTATTGTTGGATTGAAGATTTTTGATGCAAAATTGCAAACTCCCCCTAAAAATGCTTCCCTCTATATACCATTCACATGCTGTCCCAATGCATTTCTTACAATTTTTTTAAAAACAATATTGTGTATGGTCTAACATAGAGTGTTCAGTAAATTCTGTTTAGTCTTCCAATTAAGTCTTCATATAGTGTTATCTTTGAAAACCTTGGAATTATGGTGGTATATCCAGGCACATGTACAGCTTGCCTGATAACTTTTACAGACCTCTGCAAGACAATTTGCTGTGGCTACACACAGCAAGAGGACACATAACTCAGAAACTAGCCTTATAAACAAAGTCCAGAAGTTGCATTATAAGTAAAAATCTACAGTGTAAATATAACTGCTTTAGCAATAAAACTGCTGTCTACACACAACCAAATGACTAAGACTCCCCATTTGTATATAGTGCCTGAGATCCTGTTCAGTTTCCAACTTAATACATTCCCCTTGGGTGGGGAGAAAAGGATAAAAAGTGTCACATAAATGCCATTTGAAGTACATCATGTGTCAAATTTAACAAGCTTGAATGACAAGTTTTATGTATTTGATACCAGATCTTTTATACACTTATGCAATGTAAATACAGGTTCAGTACTGTGCTGTGGTTGTTGTAGTACCTGAGATCCTGTTCAGTTTCCAACTTAATTCCTTCCCCTTGGGTGGGGAGCAAAGGATGAAATTTGTCATAAATGTCATTTCAAGCACATTAATATTGTGTGTTGACTTGTAAAAAGCTTGAATAGTTGCATATATTTTATAAAGGCATAGCCAGAAATTTACTCATTTTGTTGTTGAAGATCAAAATGACAAGATAAGCTGGTTTCAGTGTGTCTGTGGTATTACCTCAAATATTAAATGCACAATCTGGACCTTCTTCTTCTTCCATATATAGTGCCTGCTTCAACTTGAAGATTATCGCACTGTGGTACTCTGGTCCTAGAGTTGATGACGTATTTTGATATACGGTCACGGTTGCCGGGGAAGGTTCCCCTACTCTTATTTCGAACGGCTGTAGCCTAGCCCGCGACGTTCTTTTACATTCAACAGTGTGTCAGGAACACTTCAGATGGGACCGACGGCTTTGCGTGCCCTCCGAAGCACGAAGCAAGTAGAGTAAAGTTTCTTGCTTAGGGAAACAAGGAGACGTGCCGGGACCGGGGCTCGACCCCACGAAAGATGTACTTCATGTGATTACGAGTCCAACGCTCTAACCACTCGGCCACGCTCCCCTCCAAATTTTGCGGCAAGAAAAGCTGATTTATTGATTACTTTGTTGTGGTGGTTGCAAAGATATGTCATGTTCAATTTGATTAAATTATACTTTTCTTGCGACAGCCAGCAACATTATGAATAGACAGATGCATTGCCACAGCTTAAATTGCAAATACATTGTCTGTCATAACTGCCAACTATAGCCGCGACAGCGACTATGAAATGACCAATAAAATCAATCTTTGAAATATGCTCCCCGTTTCGCAGGGTTTTAAGCATCAACGCAGGTTGATAAGTAGTACTCTGTTCAGTACACGACACACTGTAATTCATGCAGTTGGATGTGATTGGTTGTTACCGCTATTGTCACACCAAGTTCTTGTCACTGGGGAAAATGAACTAGTCATGTCGATCATCATGCGTGGGCTTTGTCAGGCAATTTAAATTTTGAATTACGCGTATGCACAGGCTACGTATAAAGCTTGATTGTTTGAATATTTTGGAAGCAATTTTCATGGAGCTCATTTTGCAGATTGACTTTAGTTTGAAACCACAAATTGTCATGTGAGTGCAAGAAAGTTATATCTGCAATAGCTGCCTTACGTCATAAATTTGGATTGCACAATGTATGACCTCCAGTCTTGGGTCAGTGGTTCTTGAATGGTTCTTCAGGTGACACCGTTACCTGAAGAACCATTTCAAGAACCACTGACATAAGACAGGAACATTTTGAGTTATTTTTCACATTCTT
>JXSR01S060169.1:58138-71505 GCA_000969725.1 Ophiothrix spiculata | reverse complement strand
GGTCAAGTTTTATTTTTATATCAGTCTTACAAAGTAAAATAACTATATTTATCAACGAAACATTGATTAAAAATCATCAGGTAAAGAAAGAAAGAGTTCTTTAGGCTGATAGCCAAGGGAAAAAAAGTCACTAATGAGGCTTATTTCCATTTGGGTCCTAGATCTTTCTTTAATATTCAGTGCAGGAGGAAAACCGGATCACCCGGAGAAAAACCGGCGGAAGCGAGCATGGACTGTAAACCAAATCGGGAATCGAAACCGGAACTAATTGGTGCAAAGCGAGGGGAAACCCCGGTATATGAGTACTATGTGTCTATCAGAATCCGATAGCTCTATCGGAAATGTTTCACAGTCGTACCTAAGTCAAATACAATATATTTGGGTCTGATTTTTACCTTGAATACCTCACCTTAATAGTTTGTACTTTCTGCTTAAGAAACATTTTTAGAAAAGATTATATCGTGTTCAAGAATGATCACAAATGCAGTTTAGTTCATAATCGTAATTGAACACTTTCCGAACAAGCTCATGTAGATAACACCCTTTTTGATATTGAATATTCATATGAGCGAAAGTAATTTGTCACTGTCAATATGTGTAAAGTAGGTGGTGAATACATATCGCTCATTCCAACAGCTTTAGCAAGTGTAAAAATACCTGGATTCCGATATGGACATCATATTTTATATGGAACCTTTTTCGTCGGTATGTCGTATAAAATTTGACTCAAACAGATTTTCCAAATTTAAATAGCGATGTGTGTGCATATCAGCAGCACACAACACACACATTCCTATTTGCATTTAAAAATGAAGCAAATAGTTTTAGAATAGAATTTGAACATATCAAATAAATAGAATAAATACAGGGAAAATACGTATAATAGTTCACTATGTTTTCCTGATTTGTAATTCCATGCTGCCTCAGCACACTTTACAGACTGTGAAACTGTTAAATAGCGACATTTTATTTATTTATTATTTCCTAGTATTAGTACAAGTAGTAGTAATGGTGGTGGTGGTGGTATGGTGGTGGTGGCGGTAGTAGTGGTGGTGTTGGTGGTGTTTATCTTCGTTCATTCATCATTTTTTCTTTATAGTTTTATATGACACAGTTACTACTAGTCTAGTTAAGTGGTAACTAGAAAATTTAATGACGTTAGATTTGCCAATATTCATCAAACCAATCCCCATTTTCAAAATCAAAGAAATAATCTATAAGAAATAACACCTAAAGTGACCGCTATGTATTTCTCAAAATTATTTTTCCCGTCTTGGATTATTTTTCAACATTTGACCAAGTAACATCGCAACAAAAAAACCTTCGCTCAATATAGAGTGGTCAAGTGGATATAGGTAGCTTGATATCGTAACCCGGTCACGTTGTGGTTACCTTTCGATCGACCATTTGATAGCCAACACGTCACACTGCAATGAAACCGACAGACACTTTATTTTTTCTTTGATCCAAACAGAGATGTTTGTAGGATGTAATTTTTGCAGTTTTCTTGTCAGTGTTTGGAATACCAAAACGTATATACCATGTTTAGGAATTCGTCCATTTTCAATGGTGAAACAATGGTATTTCCATGCCATGTCTTTCTCTAGACTTAAAGCAATTTACATGTTGGCAATTTTGCTGAATTTAACTTAAATATTTAAGAATTATCATGTCTCTGATACCTTCGTACATGTAAAAGAAAATGGTTGACTATAATGGGTAGCTATTATAGTGTGTCTCATCCCTTCTTTGGGGATGTACCGGCAATGTCTGAAATAGCTCATTGCTAATACTTCGAGCACGAAGTCTCTTGAAACTTACAATGATCCTTAACTATCAAAGGAAAGTGTCTAAAAATAGAGGGGTAAACAAAATTACCATGAATATTTTTAGGATGAATATATTGGTATGAAATAAAATTTTATACAACAATAACATTCATGCAAATCTACAATACGCCAAATATATAGAAAGAGTCAGTTCTAGACTAATGAAGTGTCTTATTTAGATCCGGTGTAATGAAATACAGCGTCCGTGTGACTAAATGTCCTAGCTATTATTAAATTGTGTAGAACGTACTTGTACATGTGCGATCAATAGATCATCGATTGCGACTTATTCCGTGTAGCACACTCAGTCTCATTACACCGGTGGTGGTTATATTACATCAAAAGTGGACCCAGTATGTCGAGAGAATACATTGAACTTATTATCAACCTAAATCTCGTGTGGATGTCTCTCAAAGTTCATCACTAAGAGGTGTAAATGGCGGAAAGTGTCCTTTTCAAGGAAGTCTGTAGATAAGTAGATGGATTGCCGATTGATCTAGGCAAAACCAAGTATCCTATTTCTTGAATTATAAAAGTTTAACGTTCGTACGTTTTGTGATATGTGACCTGAGCCCATTTCCATATTCTTCGGGAAATATCTGAATTTTGTTTAAAAATATTGGCAATTGCATAAACAATAGGCAACTCTAATTACATACGGAGATATGGTGTGAACATAAGAGTGTGTGATAGGAAAAATGACATCTTTAAACTGTTTTATTGACTAATATGTATACCCCGTCTTCCTGTGTATCCATACCCATCCCTTTTTTCACCCACACACCTCTGTATGGCATCCATATCACAGAGTATTGAAAAATTAGGGATAATTGGTATCCTTGGTAAAAAATCTTGACTGTGTCCCAGAAAAAACCGTACAACAATATTTGCGTGTATTTTTCAGGTTTAACGGACAATCAGAAAGTATGTAAACATTGCATATTTTAGCCCATGAATTGAATTTAATATACCGTTTGTTTCATTTCAATCGATAATCTAGAAGAGAAGTTTATGTTTTGTCAAGTATTTGGATGTAAATTTCACGATTCTTCTCGAATGAAGTTCTATGAGAAATGTCCTTGATCTGCTCTCTCAACAGTAACACATTTTATTAATTTATTATGTACATGCTAAATTTTATCTATGATGAAACAATGAACAAATTTAATGAAAAAATAAGACAGATATGATAAATTTTCCAAGGTGACCAAGTTTTATTCTATTCAGAAACACCTCTGCTTTATGAGCAAAATTCATGAAATTGAACCAGACAAAAATCCCGATATCACATAACTTTGTTGTACATTACCGATTGAAATGAAACAAACGACATCTTAAAGTTCAATTTATGGATCAAATGCAATATTTACATACTTTCCGACTATCTTGAACCTGAGAAAATTACACGCAAAGATCGTAAGTTTTTTCTGGGACACTCTGTGTAAGGGCTGCAAACTGTCGATTAACGACAATTATAATTTTTGTTAATGCCATCAAATTGGCAATTGTTTTAGAAGGAAGATAATTAAAACAAATTGAATCAAGAATAAGATGCACCAAAATGTTACCTGATTTACTTGAACGACCTACTTATAGCAGAAGACAGGAACTTCTGTGGTTAAGCAGAGTAACAATTTGAAAAGTAGGTAACATGATTTCTTATAATAAAGTACGTTGTGATCGTCAATGCAATGCAGTATATTTTCTAGATGATTGAGTCAGTATTAGATAATGTAGCAATTGCCACCTTGTGTGAGATTTAAATCAAATAAATATTATCATGGGAATTGTGGTTTGAAGAAGGAAGTTTTACTCAGACAAAATTATACATTAGATTTGTATATTTTACATAAACATGCTCCAATAATTCATCTTGACTAACGTTCTACATCTAAGTAATGTATATACTTTTAGTTAACAAACTTCGGCTATTAAATTTTGACAATATTTCTATTAAAAATTCCAAATCATGTATCAGGCTCATAAACGCAAATGTTTAGATGATTTTAACGAAGAGTTAAGTTATACTTTTTGAATTCCTCACGGAATCACATTGTTTTAAATTCTTTTAGGTGTAAAATTGTTGATTAGATTCATCACGTCTTGTTTTAGCGTGTAAGTATTCGCTCTTACACATTTTACACATCAAATCTTCTGTCTACTGGCGTTATTTACACCAATTGCTTTTGTATGTATGCTAAGTATTTTCTTGTATCACATTTTACCCCTTTGATATCTATAGTCGATTTATGTTTTATTTAAGTGCATAGTCAACGAATTCAGCAACTTAACAATCCTGTTGCTAAATTAGATTATTGTAGTCAGGGTATCTTGAATTTATCAATTGAATTTCGAAGTATTTCATCATGAGTATGGTGGTAGATATAACAGACAACAAATCCATATGTGTATAAATACATACCCACATTATAGTGAATAAATTATAATACATGTATATTCAGGAGTGCGTAAATTTCAAAATTGACTTCGAATAATATGATATGCCATACTTTCTTTCCTACATTTCCATTTTAGAGATCGAAATCAACGACAGTTCACAGCATATTTAGTTATAATTATTAGCCGTATAATCGAGTTTAAAGTTGTTTGATCATAATAGAGTATAAAAAAGCAAAATGTTATTACACTTCCCAGCATAGAGAATAAAATATGCATAAATGTGTATTAAATCAACAAAATTTAATTGGTCTTTTTAAAGAAGTGAATAAAGAAATGATAATATCTTTAGACTTTTGTACAAAAAAGTTGTGTACTAATAATTTTGTCATAATGGTTCACTCACACTAACTCATCTCAATCGAAATTCAATTTTCTTTGGATTTAATAATCTATAGCTACATAGTTACTTGTCGCATTTGCGATTCCAAAGTCACTGATAGCTGATAATGTGTCTTATACTTTTTTACAGCGTGAAAGGTGAAAAATCCAATTGGAAACCAAATGTTTTCGGCAATATGTAAAAGGTGTAAACCTTTTGGTTTGAATATATTGAAAGAAATATAGAAATAATCTGTCAAGGAAAGAACCAATCCTGTTTCTAATAGGACATAATAGTGTGTAGCTGAAAACCTCATTGGCCATGCCGACACATCTTATGTCATTTTCGGACTAGCGACTGTTTCTCCATTTTCGGACTGGGGAACCTTAGGATTAACGGACCTTTTAATCATAAGGTTCGTAAGTCCAAAAATGAAATAAGGTCTGCTAGTCCGAAAAATAAATGAGATTTTTTGATTAACAAACACAATTTTTCAGACTATAGCGGACCTTTTTTCATTTTCTGACAAGCGAACCTTTTTCCATTTTCGGACGATTGAACTTTATTTCTTTTTCGCACTGGCGAACCTTAGGATTAGCATGTTTAGCATGTTTAGGAATTCGTCCATTTCAATGGTGAAACAATGGTATTTCCATGCAATGTCTTTCTCTAGACTTAAAGTAATTTACATGTTGGCAATTTTGCTGAATTTTACTTAAATATTAAAGAATTATCATGTCTCTGATACCTTCGTACATGTAAAAGAAAATGGTTGACTATAATGGGTAGCTATAGTGTGTCTCATCCCTTCTTTGGGATGTACCGGTAATGTCAGAAATAGCCCATTGCTAATACTTCGAGCACGAAGTCTCTTGAAATTTACAATGACCCTTAACTATCAAAGGAAAGTGTCTAAAAATAAAATGGTGAGGTACAAAAATTACCATGAATGAATATATTGGTATGAAATAAATTTGTATACAACAATAACATTCATACAAATCTACAATATGCCAAATATAAGTACCAGTTCTAGACTAATCAAGTGTCTTATTTAGATCCTGTAGTGGTTATATTACATCAAAAGTGGTTAAAGTCTGTCGAGAGAATACATTGAACTTATTATCAACCTAAGGCTCGTGTGGATGTCTCTCAAAGTTCATCACTAAGAGGTTTAAAATTTCGGAAAGTGTCCTTTTCAAGGAAGGCTGTAGTTAAGTAGATGGATTGCCGATTGATGTAGGCAAAACCAAGTATCCTATTTCTTGAATTATAATATAAAAGTTTAATGTTCGTATGTTTCTTGATATGTGACTGAGCCCATTTCCATATTGTTCGGGAAATATCTGAATTTTGTTAAAGAATATTGGCAATTGCAAAAACAATAGTCAACTCTAATTACATACGGAGATATGGTGTGAACATGAGAGTGGGTGATCGGAAAAATGACATCTTTAAACTGTTTTATTGACTAATATTTATACCCCGTCTTCCTGTGCATCTATACCCATCCTTTTTTCACCCACACACCTCTGTATTGCATCCATATCACAGAGAATTGAAAAATTAGGGATAATTGGTATCCTTGGTAAAAAATCTGGGATTTTGTTAGTAAGTTAGTTTTGTTAGTTACATACTTTCTGACTACCCGTTGAACCTGAGAAAATTAGAGAAAAAGTTTTTTCTGGGACACTCTGTGTAAGGGCTGCAAACTGTCGATTAAGGATAATTATAATTTTTGTAATTTACATTAATGCCATCTAATTGGCAATTGTTTTAGAAGAAAAGGTAATTAAAACAATTTAGGCTAAATCAAGAATAAGATGCACCAACATTTTCCCTGATTTACTTGAACGACCTACTTATAGCAGGAGACAGGAACTTCTGTGGTTAAGCAAAGTAACAATTTGAAAAGTAGGTAACATCATTTCTTATAATAAAGTACATTGTGATCGTCACTGCAATGCAGTATATTTTCTAGATGATTGAGTCAGTATTAGATAATGTAGCAATTGCCACCTTGTGTGAGATTTAAATCAAACAAATATTATCATGGGAATCGTGGTTTGAAGAAGGAAGCTTTACTCAGACATAATTATACATTTTACTTGAGATTTTTTTTTACATAAACATGCTCCAATAATTCATCTTGGCTAACGTTCTACATCTTAGTAATGTATATACTTTTAGTTAACAAACTTCGGCTATTAAATTTTGACAATATTTCTATTAAAAATTCCAAATCATGTATCAGGCTCATAAACGCAAATGTTTAGATGATTTTAACGAAGAGTTAAGTTATACTTTTTGAATTCCTCACGGAATCACATTGTTTTAAATTGTTTTAGGTGTAAAATTGTTGATTAGATTCATCACGTCTTGTTTTCGCGTGTTAGTATTCGCTCTTACTCATTTTACACATCAAATCTTCTGTCTACTGGTGTTATTTACACCATTTGCTTTTGTATGTATGCTAAGTATTTTCTTGTATCACATTTTACCCCTTTGATATCTATAGTCGATTTATGTTTTATTTAAGTGCATAGTCAACGAATTCAGCAACTTAACAATCCTGTTGCTAAATTAGATTATTGTAGTCAGGGTATCTTGAATTTATCAATTGAATTTCATGAGTATGGTGGTAGATATAACAGACAACAAATCCATACGTATATAAATACATACACACATTAGTGAATACATATAATACACATATATTCAGGAGTGCACAAATTTCAAACTTGAGTTTATTTCAAGTTTTAATATATCATATTCTAAGTTTTCGAATGATATGATATGACATACTTTCTTTATTCCATTTTCATTTATAGATCGAAATCAAAGGCAGTTCAAAGCATATCTAGTTATAATTGAATACGCCAGAAAAAGAACATCCCAACTCCAATAGCTCCCTTCTTTTAATTATACTTATAAAATGTAAATGCATACAAATCTCTGAAAATGCTTTCACTTCACTAAAATAGCATTTCCATGTCAATATCCTAATCATAGTGTCACATTTGAACCTGTAGTTGACTTTTTTAGACATTGTTAGATAATTGTTATAGTACATACTTGCTATATTTAAACAGCCACTACAAGAAAACCACAACTCCGTGAGCTCCCCTCTGCAAACATATGGTACAAAAATTATATAACAATGTCTAAAAAGTCAACTACAAGGTCAAATGTGACACTTTGATTGGGATAAAGACATGGAAATGTTTTTTAATGATTTGAAAGCATTTTCAGAGATTTATATGCATTTATATTTTACAGAACTTAACAGAAGGGAGCTATTGAAGTTGGGATGTTCTTATTCTGGCGTATTCAATTATTAGCCGTATTAATCGAGTCTAAAGTTGTTTTATAATAATAGAGTATAAAAGCCAAATGTTATTACACTTCCCAGCATATATATAAAGAAAAGATATCCATGAATGTGTATTACAGGTAGGTATTCCGATCGAGTGACAAATTTAACATAGGCCTACACTTTTTCCATATTTGAATGAAGGGTCATCATCTATAAAATAAAGCACTTGTAAAGTTTAATTTGCATACGTTGAGCCAAGTTAATGCTACATTCATGTGTGTTTGAAAGTGGCCCATAGAAACATATAGGGTAGTTATTTTTGTTAACAAAATATTCCAGTAATTCGGCACTTTTTTGACCATATCTCTGAAATGAAACATGATATGGGCGTAAAAATTTACAGGGGTTATGAGAAAAATATGCGCTTTCATGTGGTATCAAAATGTCCAATTTGATTTTGTGAGTGGAAGTGATCGGAACACACCTTTACATCAACAAAATTGAATTGGTCTTTTTAAAGAAGTGAATAAAGAAATGATAATATCTTTGTTTGTTAAAAAAATGTTGTGTACTAATAATTTTATCACACGTCTATGGCAAATATCTGTTCTCTGAATTAAACTCATCTCAATCGAAATTCAATTTTCTTACAATATACAATATCTTAGGATTTAGTAATCTAAAGCTACAGTTACTAGGTCGCATTTGCGATCCCAAAGTCATTGATAGCTGATAATGTGTCCTATACTTCTTTACAGCGTGAAAGGTGACAAATCCAATTGGAAACCAAATGTTTTCGGCAATATGTTAAAGATGTAAACCTTTTGGTTTGAATATGTTCAAAGAAATATAGGAACAATCTGTGAAGGAGAGAACCAATCCTGTTTCTACTGAGGCATAATAGTGTGTAGCTGAAAACCTCATTGGCTATGCCGAAACATCTTATATCATTTTCGGACTAGCGGATGTTTTTTTTTCCATTTTCGGACTAGTGAACCCTATTTCATTTTCGGACTGACGAATCTTAGGATTAGCGGACTTTTTTAATCATAAGATTCGCAAGTCCGATAATGAAAAAAGGTTCGTTAGTCCGAAAATGAAATAAGGTTCGCCAGTCTGAAAATAAAATAAGGTCCGCTAGTCCAAAAAATAATTAAGATTTTTTGATTAACAAACCCATTTTTCGAACTATAGCGGACCTTTTTTTCATTTTCGGACAAGCGAATCTTTTTCCATTTTCGGACTAGTGAACCTTATTTCATTTTCGGACTGGCGAACCTTAGGATTAGCGAACCCTTGTTAATTTCCGACTAGCGGGTCTTATACCTTGAACTTTTGCTAAGTGTTTGCAAAGCAAGGCTTCGTGGCGAAGTGGCTCAGACGTCTGATTCTCGATCCAAAGGTCCCCGATACGAAATCTAGGTAGGTCTAAAGGTCAATTCGTTCATAAGTGTAATGATCAATAAATGTAGTTCTAGAAACATACTCTACATTCAAATATGAAGAAACAATGGAATTGTATTTTTTCTTTATTGAATAAATATCACAATTACCATTATTACATTAGCGATACTTATTTTAACCCATACGACTCTCACATGAGGTCAGTATGACTCCTGACATGGAGACTTAATCACTTAGGTCCATTTGCACAAAAGAGGTTTCAGACTTAGACCAGGTTTAAAGTTAGACTGGGTCTAAGTCAAAATTAATCATGTCTGAAAAAGAATTTTTGAACAGTAACAGCTATCAATATTAAGGATTCAATTACAAATATTACAAAGAACGCAAAATATGATAATATTGGTTGAGTAAAGTATATTTAAGCATGATGCAAAATTCCACTTAAACCCTGGTCTTACTCTTAAACCTCTTTTGTGCATACGGGCCTTAAGCTAGGATTCCTTTTAACCGTTTGCGATGCGGATGCGGTGCGTTTTGCACTGTAAGGGTACTAGTAGTAGTATAATTTAAAGCATATGATTGAATAGGATTAAGTTGAAGCTGAGATTCAATTTTTACCGTCCATTTTCACGCAAACGGATAAAAGGAATCCCAGCTTTAGACTTTTGGCTATCAGGCTATCAGTGAATCTTTGAGTACTAAGCTCGAAAAATGATGTAACATTTATTTCAAAATGTTTTTGTTCTGATTTTACCTTAGATATAGCAGTTTAGGTCAAAGTATCTGATTCCAAAAGACAAAATATTCTAGAAGGTTATAACGTGTTTGAAATGATTATTCATAATAACAGTTTTGTTCATAACTTTTGAACACTTTCCAAACAGGTTCGTGTAGTTAACACTTTTTGGATCTTGAATATTTATGTATGCAATAGTAGTCTGTCACTCTCATTTCTCTTGCTCTAATACGTATAAAGTAGACTAATTGATGAAGTGTAAACAGATATCTTGAATCCCGTAAATGTAGGGGAAGTTGGGTCTAGTTGGCCCTCGGGTCGAAGTTGGCCCACCACGTGTTTCTGCTCACGTGACCTAGGGAGACTTATGTCACTGGTGATTGTTTGTTATATATAATGCATCAAATTTACCATAAAACTTACAAAATCCAGCTCATCTCTTTGTGTGAGTTATCAGTAAAACGAGTTTTTGAGTTGCCTAAGTAAACTTTTTTAGCAAACGTAATTTTGTACTAGTGTCAAGATATTACTTCGCTGGTTCAAGTTATTATTATTGATTACGAGGTATGGTCCTTGTCCAACATGCCATGGGATCAAATCCCCTTTATCTTTTGTTTTGATGGTATACCACGAGGTTAAGTCAAAACTGTGACTTCGGGGTGAGTTGGCCCTGTGGCGAACTTACCCAAGATGGAGTGCTAACTTACTAAGACTCTTTCATAATGACATTTATGACGTTTTAACATGATTTCAATTCTAAACAGATAGATATATACGTATGATAAGACGCATGGAGTCTTTAATGAAACTGATAGGATCATATAGGCCTTTATTGTATTATATTGCGTGTTTACAGCAGGTTAAGCATTTGGAACTTCAAACATACGAGTCTTTTTGGAGCAAAATATCGGTAAAAACAATTTTTAACAATACGATTGCGTTAATTTTAAAGCCGTTGTTCCACCCAAAGTAACTCTTTGTCAATCTACTACTTAAATCAATCGCAAAACATTCATCTTTCTATATTCTAATGTGTAATTTTCTTAAAAGCTGCAGATAACACGACAGGCTACAGTGTATTTTTTTTAAAGATCAACCTTGTTTGAATTTATTATGGTAATTCATCCTTAAAGGAAATATTTCTATGCAGAACACTCTCCTGCTTCACTTAATATAAACGTATGCATGAAATATTTCACAGTAAAATGAGCGTGTCTGTTTTTTTGTAAATGGGGCCAACTCACCCCACTGGTAATAATTAGAAAATATTTCGATTTTTTTTTTAGATATTCATAAGCTATAAAATCTTGTACGTGTTTTTTAGATATTCATAAGCTATAAAATCTTGTACGTGTATGGTGAAAATTGCTCGTCAAACAAAGCTTGCATTGCAAAATTTGTGACATTTGAGCGCCGAATTCCACTTTGTCAACGACTGGGGATACATAATGTTCACTAAAATCATGATTAGGTCAACAATCAACATTGGTTTTAATTTGTAATGATGTTGATGCTTATCTTCATTGTATTTAAGGTGCACATCATTGACTGGGAGTACTAGCCATTACAATAATACTTTAAAATTAAAACAATACATTCTGCTGTGTCCATTTCTCATTTTTGCAAAACGACAGCTATTGTAGATACGACTTTCTTGCACTCACCTAAGGATTGAACAAGACAAGTCAGTCACCAATCTTTTTAACTTAGTTTTAAAATTAAGGAAATCATTGGTACGAAGACCTAAAATGATTTTCTGCATATATAATCATTTTCACTATTTTCAAAAAAGCGTGGAAAATAAGCCCATTCTTAATTGAATAGTCAAGTGGCGATAAGTTGCTTCGTGTTGTAACACGGTCACGTTGTGATTACATCCCCATTGACCACTTCACTTGTCGGACGTCATGTTTTACTCTGAAATAAAACCGACAAATTAATAGCGCTTTGTAAAATGTACTTTTTAAACTTTTATTATTTTATATAGTTATATACCATTGTAGCCCGATTCAGCTCCCTGAGGATTTCCACAAATAACAAATTATAAAGCAGTTAGTCCCTTGTCTAAGGGAATTTCAAGCACGCTGCAAGCACAATAAACTTGGGCTCCACCAAGGTTAGAACTCGGGACTTTCGACGCCAAAAGCAAGCGCAATAATGTTTGAGCTTACTTATTATGACAAACGAAAGCGGGAATTATGAGAATACAACTAGGTAATAAACACAGTTATAAAATTTACGATACTCATTTCGTGGTGGTAAGCATCAAATATTATGCAAGTTTTAGTTCTAGACTAATCTAAAGTACTATTAAGAGTCTGAAGTGATTCTATTACATCTACAGTGGACAAAATCCGTCGATAGAATACATTGAACTGATTATAACCAACCTGTCTCGAGTGGGTGTATCTCAAAGTACCTGTTAGTTCATTGCTAAGAAGTCTAAATGGATTAAGGTGTCTTTTTCAAATAAAACTGTAGGAAGACAAGTGGATAGATTTCCGATTGATCTTGATAAGCCAATAACATGAATAACGAGCATCAGGTTTCTTGAAATAAGTTTGAATCATAGCATGCAATATTAATTTTGGTGAAATAAGTGAGAAAAGATAACCATGTTCTTCATACACTTGTACTAATTCAGTAATGAATAAAATTACGTGTCATATAACCATTAAGTAATTACGTGCACTATTTAATACAAACATAACTAACTAAAGATTCTTGAATCCATTACATTGTAACCATGAGCGTTCAAATCCAATTTGTGTGGTGTGTGAAGTTATGTGACAGCCTGCATATGTACAAAGACAATACTAATACTAATATTCTGTTTATTTTTGTTAAGAAAATAGGAGAAATGGTTTCTGCGCACTAGAAATTCCACTGATAAGAAGTAAAATTAGAAGTGACTTCAAGATCCTTCAAGAACAGAGTGTATGAGTATCTACTTTCTTGTTGCTGTAAACCATGGATTAGGTCATGGGGATATCTGCCATAGTGCATTGTTGCTTATGCTAGATTTTGATATTAATCAATCCTTATGGACAGGGCTTCGAAATCCACGGGAGCACGGTAGCGCCGCTCCCAGAAAAAAATCACGGCCAGCAGAAAAAAAATGAGGCAGTCAAATAAAAGAAAAAATGAAGAAAATGTTTTGAAAAATCTAGGAAAAAAAGATTAATATTTTCTGATTTCTTCAAGATCACATCAAAAATAATATGTGTTTAAATATTACCATGGTTACTTAATAGTCTAACAATATGTAACAATATCAATACCAGTAGTTTATTATTGTTGTGT
>JXSR01S060169.1:38270-49572 GCA_000969725.1 Ophiothrix spiculata | reverse complement strand
TCACGATCTCAATGCTGCTTTGATAGCTCAGCGGTAGGTCCCTTACTTCGTAATGCATGACTAACCCCTGCCATAATCCATGGTTCGAGTCCCCGTAAATGCAGTGGAAACTATTTATCTTTTCATGTTTAAAGATAGTTAGGATTCACATTTTGCTGGTCAGATGCATAGGTCATTTACCCTTAAAACTTATAAATGGCTGATTCTCCGATAAAGCGTTCAAATTTGCCATTTTCATGTCGCTGACATATATATTATATCTTGTTTAAATTTGTTAAGCCCATGATAAAACATGTTAGTTGTTTAGTTTGTAGACAAGAGTCACATTAGTAACATGTATTAAATTAGAAGCTGAAACATCCCGGAAAATAGCAAAACATATTAATCAAAAAATTCATTACCATTGTTTTACCTATGTCGACATTCATGTTGCGTTTCATACAGTGTAGCCCCACTCTTTTCACATGCATGCGGGTCACATACAATGTGTACTTTGTAACATCGGGTCATTATTCTATTAGAAGAGTTTTTAGATTGCACGTCGCCAATAATGGCAACAGATACGTTATCAATTTTCAAAAATTCAAATGGTCAAGAAAGTGTAGAAATAATGAGATAGATGGATGTTATGGGTTCAATCAGACTGACTTTGGTGGTATATAATATATTTGAAAAACAAAAATGTGTTTTAAAAGTAAAAATTAGCAAGCATATTAATGTCAAAAAAGCAATATGTTACAATTGTGCCTAAGAAAGTTGGCCGGAAATCTTTTATTCTCGGCAATAATTCAAAGACCACTACCATTCTTTATCAAAACATTTCATTTGATACTTCAGACCTTCTTTTTATTTCTCTCGAAAGAGAATGAACTGAATTATTTACTCTCGTAAATTGGATGTCTAGAGCCCCTGTTTCTTACTAATGAAGTTACATCTTCATTTAGACACAGATAGATAAAGCCTTCTTAATGGACACAACAGATGCTGGAGTGTGATTCTTTACACTTCTGGTTTATCTTACGTTTTAACTTGTTCACCCGTGTAATTTACGACGACCATGTTTTTTTAGCTTTTAATATGTATTTCAGACCAGTTTACCTAGCATTTTATATATATATATCATGACGAGCCGGATGAATCTTGAAAAAAAAATCGAGTTATTTAGATGTTTTAGTCACTGGTCACTATCATTAGAAAAGAGAAATCTGATTACTCTTGTACTTTTCAGTACGTGGTTCTATTTGTGTAAAAGCATTTTTGACCACAATAAGGCTATTTTCTTTTTGTAATGCCTGTTATGCTATATGGTTATGTACTTTGTGGTTGATATCCCTTAAAAGGCATCATCACATGAATGCATTTGAATATAAGAATACTTAACTGACCCAAGTCCATGCTTCCCTACTGAGCACGACAATTTGAAGTATATTGTTCCAATAGCGACAAAACAAATCTGGCAATTTTAATTACCCCATCGATATTGATCTATAACTATAATGAATGAATGACAGCTATTTTCCCTGTGATTGGTTACACCTCTGCCACTTTTATGACGTCATTATACCGCACTGTAAATGTGCATACAACCACAAAGACAAAATATCATTTTTTTACAGAATTAGGAAAACTTTCAGTTAATCCTTGATAAACTTAGTCAAATAATCATGTTGACACTATGACTTAAATTAACGACTGAAAAATAAAAAAATTATCAAATAAGCTGAAAATGTTTATTTTAAGACTCTGTCACACATCACGAAACGTACGAATAACAAACTAATAACGTACACTGGTTTGGTCATTGAAATACATGTATATTGATTACCAAACAGTGTACGTTATGAGTACGTTATTCGCACGGTACGGTGATGTGTGACACCGCCTTTAGGGGCGTTTGACAGATGTTTGACACAATGCCCAATTACCACAGATGTCTCGTAAAAATTGTAAGACAATTACCTATAGTTTGCTTTTTCTGGTATTTTCATTCGCGATTTGATCAGTCCATCCTGTCGTGAATAATCTGTAGATAACATTGATAACCAGCTAAAAAGGTTGAAAACAATAGTTTTTCTAATCCCAGCGATTTGCGTCCTATATACAACATATTGAGAGTCATAATTTTCTGGGTTATATTGTTGCGTGTTCAAGTATACGCCGGGGAAGTAGTGACGTCATAATTTATGTTGATCACCCAACACGTGCGTTTTGGACCCAAACAAACGGTGTGACCATTTTTGCCACACGTTAAGTCTATGGGGAAAGAGTCCGACTCCGATTTTACCATAACTTTCGTCCAAAAAAAAATAAGGGAGAACATGCCGGCGTGTTATGCTGCAGGTTGCTGAATAATGCCGTTATTTTTTTTCCAACCGAGAAAAATCAGTCTGATTTATATGTTTACGTTCGCCTATTATGTCCAAAATTAATACGATTTCCTCGTATTCCACTTGCCCAACTAAGGAGTGATCAAATTACCCATCAAGAAGATGAGTAAGTTAAGGGCAGTAAGGAGTAAGTTAAGATCAGATATTAGGCTAAGAACTATTGTTCATCAAATTTACTTTTATTTCTTTTAAATTTGAATAGTTTTACCACGGAAATAAAATGAATTGATAGTCATGATAGTATCTTGGTGTTTGTCATCCCAGGCTGCTTTATGAAATATAATTCAATTTTCCGAAAATCTGGAATATTTCTACATGATTTCAGTTATTGTTCCGCAGTCCAACTTGGGAATATTCTGAAAGCTTCATGAAATAGAGCTCACATTCTCAATAAAAATATGTTTTTCAAACAATTGTTTTTAAGTTATAAAGTGCATTAAATTCGAGTCTTTAAACGGAAGCAATGACACATAAGTAATTACATCGTCATTATCATGTAACCTGGTGGTCCGTCAAGTGGTAGCTCAAGTGACTGGCGGGACGACACTAACAACGTGACTAGGTTACCCAGTGAACTCAGGTTAAATACTTACCATTCGAAATCAAATATCGCTCTACGAAAAAGAGAATAATAAATCACTCAGCAGTTGTTTTAAAGTTTCTTAAAATGTGGGCTTGACAGCTCTTGAATGAACTTGCAACCACAACATGTGTTTAAAACGTTTTGGCTAGCTTCTGAATTCATCTCTTACGCCTTGTCCTAAAAGAACCTATCAAAAACGTTTTTAAAACGTAAATGAAACGTTTTAACAACATTCATAAAACGTTTTTTGTTAACTGGACACTAAATACTTCATGCTGGCTTATCATTTCTTTTAGAAGAGGATGAATTAAATTATTTACTCACGTAAATTGGATGTCTAGAGCTTCTTCTATATCTAACTGATGAACTTATAAACTTCATTTAGACACCGGTAGAAAAAGGATTCTTAATGGACACAGCAGATGCTGACGTCAGACTCCTAACACTTCATTCTTAACCTACGTTTTGGCGTAATTCACCCGTGGAATCGATTATGGTCAGATTACTTAACGTTTTTATCTATTTCATGAAAATAACGCTGAATTAATCTGTAATAAAGTAGAGCCAATTATGTGAGGTGTATAATTCCTTGGTCGTTTTCATTAAAATGAGGACTTTGGTTGACATTTCTGCAATTCTATAAATACGCATAAAAGCTTTGTTGACCACTGTTTTCTTTCTATGTAATATGAATTTGAATTATAAGTGTAATGTCTGAAAATATAGAAGAAAATGGGAGAGGTTGAATATACAGCAAGAAAATGGAGAAGCAGGAAAGTTTGTACCCAATTTTTGATTTAAAGTGGAATAAGATCGTTGCGGGTGTGAGACTTTTTTTCTTGTCCGTTTTCAAAATCCCTTTTCACTGTAAAATCTCACTGTGTTCAGGTAGTAAACACTTTTCTAAACACGTTTTTGCCGTGACTTTGCAAACATATTTAGATGTGTGTCGGATCACTAAACATTGATATGTAATAATTTTAAACAGACAAATGTCTCCCTCAGATGACATTCAAGAAGGTCAAGCATGTTTGACTCTAATCGGAGTCAGGAATAAAGGTGTCATGTCATTAGTACTGAAAGTGGTACAAATGACTACTTTTATTCTTTACTCCGACTAGAGACAAACTTGCTAGACCCTCTTGAGTGTTATCAGAGGTACAAATTTGTCTGCGTGTACTATCAACTCTCCAAACAATTCCTTTTCTAAACATGTCTTTGTCTTCACTTGTTCGATGTCATGAAATAAAAAAGTAAAGTTATCTTATAAACATATTTTAATTTGATCAAGGAAATAAAAGACCAAAGTGCCTGTCGGTTTCATTGCAGTGTAACATGATGGCTAACAAGTAGACAGTCGGGAGGTAACCTCAACGTGACCTGGTTACGATACCAAGCTACTTAAAGGCACATGACCACTCAATATAGAGTATAATTTATTTGGGGCAATGTTGTTCGGATAAATGTTCAAAATCTTTCGCGAAGAATAGACGACTACGGAAACCGCAATTAGGCCAGGCACTTACCCAATGTACATAAAATGTCATCAAAATCGAGATAATTTTTCTTTAAAGAGAAAAACAATTTTGGAGTAATAGCATTTAGCATATTGATGCTTCTAACTTAACGTTCCGTTTGATACTTCGGGTAATTTTATTCGCGTATATTTCATGTCTAAAATACCTTACCATCTAAATTGAAAAAATGACCTTTGTCTTGAAATATTTCAATACATTTGACAATTGTCCATCTAATAGATGTTATT
Source organism: Ophiothrix spiculata (assembly GCA_000969725.1). NCBI lineage: Eukaryota > Metazoa > Echinodermata > Ophiuroidea > Amphilepidida > Ophiotrichidae > Ophiothrix > Ophiothrix spiculata. The sequence goes on along the minus strand of JXSR01S060169.1, from coordinate 44,837 downwards.
CTAAATAATTTAAGCTTTAAAGATTTCATAAAGAACATAGTAAAATCTAAATTGCTTTTATAAAATCTTAAAAACAATTGTTTACCTTTGTCTCTTACGGGAGAGAAAGGCAGGTAAATTTCCCGATGTTTCTCGAAATGACATGATAGTAAAACAAATTGTAATTGAATAAAACCCTGCTTCATCGGCATCATTACCCGTCTACTGCAATGATTTTCACACAAACAACTTAGTATCTGGGCATGCCAGTTTGACTCGATTTAACTTTATAAAACAAATTTTCAGCTATTCCAGTCAGCCATGGATACATTTTACAGATTAGATCACTGATTTTCCTGTTTTAAAATGTTTAAGTAGGGTTCCCATAGCTCTGCAATGGCAACATTAAGAAAAGAGGATCAATATTTTATAAGTTATTTGTGTGCAAATCTATTGAGAGTAGACGAGTAATGTTCATCTATAATATCGTACGACAAGTATATGCTTAAAAATGTTGACGTATAAAAATTCAGAAACCTATTACGGACTTACGCTCTTTGTTAATCGTGCGCGCAATAAATATTCTCCTTATGAAAATCTGAGATTTATACGCCATCTATACTAGACGCAAATACCTATATCTAGACGCAAAACTCCAGTCAAAATAAAGATTTCAGGGATAGGAATAACCATTGGGGGTACTCAAACATTTGACCGAACGAAGAATGTGTCCCTCTTATGGGTTGTTTTTTTACAAGAAATTCTTGAACTTGGGTGCTGTCTTTACCCCCGTTCCCTCCCAACCCCAAGAATAGATCAACGTTAGTAAAAACCGGCTCGATATACAGAAAAAAGTACAACAAATTCATTGCTGAAAAACATAAAAACACGTTTTTCGGTATTCATTTCTTCCCTCAAAATCAAAATACGATCCATCTTCCATTACCCATCTACTGAGATAGATTTGCACACAAGCAACTTAGTATATGGGCATGCCAGTTTGACTCGATTTAACTCTATAAAACAAATTTTCAGCTATTCCAGTCAGCCAAGGATACATTTTACAGATCACTGATTTTCCTGGAAAGAGGTTCAATATTTTATAAGTTATTTGTGTGCAAATCTATCGAGAGTAGACGAGTAATGTTCATCTATGATGTTGTACGACAGGTATACGCTTAAAAGTTTTGACGTATAAAAATTCAGAAACCTATTACGGACTTACGCTCTTTGTTAATCGTGCGCGCAATAAATATTCTCCTTAGGAAAATTTGAGATTTAATACGCCATCTATACGTCAGATGCATACGCCCCCGTTCTTGCAGAGGAGACGCAAAACTCCAGTCAAAATTAAGGTTTCAGGGAAGGGAATAACCATTGGGGGGTACTCAAACATTTGGTCGAACGGGGAATGTGTCCCTCTAATGTTTTTTTTTTTTACAAGAAATTCTTGAACTTGGGTGCTGTTTTTACCCCCCCCCCCAACCCAAAGAATAGATCAACTTTACTGGCTAAGCTCTATTTTTTATTTTATTTGGGGGGGGTTATTTGTACGGTAAAAACCGGCTCGATATAAAGAAAAAAGTACAACAAATTCATTGCTGAAATGCATAAAAACACGTTTTTCGGTATTAATTTCTTCCCTCAAAATCAAAATGCGATCATTCTTCCATTACCCGTCTACTGCGATAGATTTGCACACAAACAACTTAGTATCTGGGCATGCCAGTTTGACTCGATTTAACTTTATAAAACAAATTTTCAGCTATTCCAGTCAGCCAAGGATACATTTTACAGATCACTGATTTTCCTGTTTTAAAATGTTTAACTAGGGTTCCCATAGCTCTGCAATGGAAACATTAAGAAAAGAGGTTCAATATTTTATTTGTCTGCAAATCTATCGAGAGTAGACCAGTAATGTAACCATTTTAGATAAAGAAGAAACCTTATCAGGAAAACATGTTCTGCTCAGATAAGAGCACGTTTTAAGAAACTTTCAAAATACTGATAAGTGTTTTATTGTTTCTCACTTGACGTTCTTTCTGACAGTGATATTTGATTACGACAACTAAGTATTTAACTTGAGATCACGGTGTAACCTGGTCACGTTGTTGGGATCGTCCCGACAGTCACTTGAGTTACTACTTGAAGGACCACTAGGTTACATGATGAAGGATGCAACCACTTATGTTTTATTGCTTCCTTTTGAAGGCTCAAATGTACACCTTCTCCTATAAACAATTCTTAAATATATTACAAAGTAGGGAAATTCCAACATTAAAGTTTATTAATCAAACAGATATCTCTTTGTTGTTGTTAAAAACTATTTTGTACTTAAAATGTAAGTACACTCAGGTTTCCTCACATTAAAATAAAAATTTAAGAGGATTTTATACTAAAGAATTTTGATATCTAATATTAAACTTCAATGAAAGAATTTCCATCCACAATTTTCAATCACACTCAACTTTTGAGAAAACTTATTTCCAAAAATGTAGTTTTCAGTGAATGATAGCATACTTTCTCATTTCAAATTCAAAATGTTATTTGAAAAAAAAATGTCATAGCTTTCAGACAAGTTCATCCTGCATGTTTGTTAAGTTCTATTTTAGCATGGAGTTACATTTTTAACCTATCTCTATCCATATCCCATACATCAATAATAAAAAGAAATTGTTGATTAACACAAAGTGTTTGGCTTCCAGTTGCAACTACATGACATTTGTAGTGTCTAATGCTGCTTTTGTACTTATTGTAGCTTTACCATTTACAGGTCTGTAGCTTTGTAGCTCTTGCCGTGCTTCAAAATTGTGTCGATATCGATTATCTCATCGATAGCCAAATTTGATCCACAAAAATTCTATTTTCAATTAATTTGTTGCAGACACATTTTCCGTACCTCTTTTTCAAGAGAAACTCAATTATTTTACTCAATGTGCCATATTTATGTGACCAGCCTAAATCTCCGTGTTTACTTGAACTTCATAGCTACATTAGCAATGACTAATTTATTCCTTTTAAACGGTTCTTATTATCTTATCCTAAACCACAAACAACATCTGAGCTGGCGCCTTCTTCGGGTAGTCACCACGGAAAAAACTACAAAAACATATGGCATACTAATACACATTACATCGAAAGAAAATAGTCCAATCGTGGTCAATGCAGGCCTGCTTTTTAAAATTTGTAGACAGAATTATGTACAGGAAAATGCGATCAAAAATCTCATTTTCAATGATAACAATCCATGGGTATAGAAAAGGGTATGGGTATAATGCTGCTTTTCCCTGGAAAAAATCGAGTACAATTCTAGTACACATTCCTGAGGTGCAAATTTGGAACACAGATTCGAGTACAATTTAAGTACAATTCGAGTACAATTTAAGTACAATTCGAGTACACCAATTTGTATTCGAATTGTACTTAAATTGTACTCGATTTTGTGTTCCAAATTTGCATCTCAGGAATGTGTACTAGAATATTCACGCTTTCTCGGCAGTTACCGTAAGACCCAATTCACCATACGGAATTTCAGTTCTTCTACAAAATCACAATTTGTACCAAATAAATATGGCGTTATAGAGCTTCTTTTTTGACAAATTTTCCGTTCAAAACTTAAATCTGGCCAAAATTCAGTTTTTAAAGCATCGCTTTTTTAATAAATATGTGACTCGTCATATGGAAACAAGGTAATATATCGCTGTGGACTTGTGTCTAGATTTGTGTGAATTCAAATATTCAGAAGCATCATTTTGTATGTAGACAGTAATTGATATGTTATCTCAAGCTAGATTTGATTACATTGGCCTGGAACAATGGCTATGGTATGCATGCCCCGATGATTTAACAAATCTAGACACAAGTCCATGGCGACACAACCGTGTTTCGATATGACGAATCAAATATCAGTTCTTTAAGCTTTTATTTTCGGTATACGTTGTTCTTTATTGGAGAGTTTGCGATTTCCAGAACGCGAACGCGAACGAAAACGAAAACGTGAGTTCTATTGAAATTCAGCCAACCATTACCTTCTTGATAAGTACAGTACACCGTGGAATGCAGAATTTCACGTACACTTTTACGTGAATACTTATCACTCAATCGATGTCCCCTATTGTTTTAAATGAAAGTTAATCAAAATCAGGTGAACACATTCAACAATAATGTCCAGGCATACATTACCAGCACTTACCGAGGTTTTATTGCGTTTGGTTGTAAAGATTCTGGGTTGTAAACTTCAAACTTGCACAACCGTAAATGGGAATTTTCTGATTTTACATTGACTTCTGTGTGAAATGTTCACGTTCTACACATCTGATTGCGAAAGCCAATACTCTGAACGGAAACGATTAAACCTACGTGAATAGTAGCCAGACATGTGGAAATTACCGTTTGAAGAAGGTCTTTTTACGTGAGTGCACATTCATTTACGTGTGTTCTATTGAAAGTCCTATTAAAGGCTAACTAACTAACTAACTAACTAACTTACTAATTAACTAACAAACTAACCAAGTAACTAAAACTAACCAACCACCCAACCAACTAACAAACAAACAGACAAATAAAATAATAAACAAACAAATAATTAAATAAACAAGTAAATAAATAAATGGTTACTGCTGATTAGCTTTTATCAGTTATGACTTGTTTACCGGTATCTCCATCGATCTATTCATTTGTCAAATTACTTCTTTCTTTAATTTTATTAAAATGACATTGTCATGATTTACCATAATAAAGCTAGGATTCCTTTTATCCGTTTGCGGTGCGATTGCGGTGCGTTTTGCACTGTAAGGGTACTGGTCCGTTTAGCACATGATTGAATGTTTTCATAGCGCATCGAGAGATGTTTTTATGTTATTTGCGCTCACAAATATGGTTTTATTATTAATATTATTATTATTAATGGTATCAGGTTGACAATTTTTTTTTTTGAAGTAACTATTTTAAACCTTTAAAAATCAATAGACCTACATATGCTACAATGCATTTTCATAGAAAACCAACAAACATATATTATTGTCCTGCGAGTTGTAAAGATTTACAAAACTGCATTTATCAAATAGACATATTAAAAAGGCTTTCAAGCCGGATTTGCTAGTTTGAAATAAAACATGGCTGACAGGGATGTTGAAATCAGAAAAAAATTGAGAAATAAAGTGTTTCGCCAAAATTTGTCAGTTGCTTAGTCATAGGCTGAAATGCATTGAAAAAAGCAAATTGTAGATGTGATGACGGAATTCCAAGCTTAGTAAAAAAAAAATTTTAAAAGTCCAAGAAAGGTGCAGAATTCGGCACCTTTATCTAGCAACAAAATAAATTTAATGGTTTCCTCCTATCAAAGAGTCCCTGGTTTCCTGTGAAATATGTAAATGTACACATTATAATTTACACACACCCTTACATTTAGATCAAGGGTCGTGTGATGGGGAGTGGGTGCAGAGAGAGAGGGTGGGTCCTGTGATGGGGAGTGGGTGCAGAGAGAGGGTGGGAGCACTCGTACTGATAAAATTGAAAATAGAACCCCTAGTCCATTATCTGAACTTAGCTATTGGGCTTGGTGCCCAAGGGGGGGGGGGGGGGCCTTAAAAAAACGCCCTTCCGGTATGAATTTTACGTTGAAAGTCTGGTCAACGATATTAAAAGCATGTAAAAAAAGACCAAAATACAGGGGGAAATGAAAATTGGTTGAATCGTTTCAAAATGGCGGCTGAAAAAACAGTGTCGCGTCAAACATTTTCCCACCAAAAAAAAATGTTCCCGAAGTAATTTTCGCATGAAATTTTGCTCAAATTTGCACATTGCAAGTACACTAATTGCTAAAATAAAATTAGAAAAAAGTTATTCGGTTTCGATTTTATGGGCAAAACAAATTTGAACAGCGCCCTCGAAATATTACTTTATGCGAATTAGCAAGAAAATGACTGGATCGATTTGAATTTTTTGCCACTGAGGGACCAGCTGCGTTGAGTTTGACAATTATACAAATTTTTCGTGTTTTCGCACTACGCACGAAAACCTGTGGTAGGGCCCCTAGGACCCCCTCCCCCTGGTCACTTAAGTGTTAAAGAGTTACAACTTCTTTCTGGCGTTCAAAGAGATTATTCACAAATTATCCATTTTATTGACTTTGTATGAAACAATTTATGAACATTTACTGTGCTTGAAGTTGTTGTCATAATGGTCCACTTTATGTGTCAAAATTTAAAATGTAAAATTTAGAATGTAAAAATAAAAAATAGAACACCTACATACTATAAAGATGGTTGGGATTTTGGTAGGACCTATACACTCTAGTGCCTAGTCAAATTTGATTAGATGCCGGGTGCAATATAAGAGCTCACCAGATATCTAGTCAATTTTGACTAGATTATCTAGTCATTTTTAATATCTAGTCATAATGACTAGATATTTGGTCAAGTTGACTAGATAATCTAGTCAAAAATGACTAGAATCTAGTGAGCTCTTATTGACCCGGCATCTAGTCAAATTTAACTAGGCATTTTTAAGAGTGTAGGGTATATGCAAAATTGTAGCGCATTTTTGGATGTTTTAAACATATCTTTCTGCCTTCCTTAATTAAGAAAA
>JXSR01S060154.1:0-13145 GCA_000969725.1 Ophiothrix spiculata | reverse complement strand
GTACATTTGAAAGGGTTTCAAAATTGCAAAAACCTGGAAATAAGGGCATAATTTACATTAATTTTGTACTTGGAAAGGGTGCATGAAGATACAATCTTACATAAAATTTTGTTTTCAAAGAACAATCAGCTGATAACTTTTTAAGTTTCTTTTAACTCTGTTATTGTTATTATTAGCAAATGTAAAAATGAGCAATATACATGTATAGCCAATAGAAAAGACATCTTTAATGAAGCTTTATTTGAAAAGGGTACGTTTTCAGACTTGATTTGAACATACTTGTTTAGGGTGTGGACAACGGCAAAATACTTGTTTAGGGCATTATATGAACAAAGGATAACTACTTGTTAAGGGTCCATTTTGAAAGGCCGTGTATGAGCATGGTGTTCACCTTGCAATGACAGTGCCCCCTGCAATCATGTATTATCCACATTGGTTGTGGTCCAGTTGGATAGATGAATGTAAAGCCTGAAATATGCTGTCTGTATTGCAACTGGGCAATGATGGAAGGAGTAATTTATTATTAGGAATTAAAGAACCTAAATATGTATGGTTATCCACAACAAACATCACTTAAGGTAACCGTTAGCCCCTGGTCAATTTTATTTTATTACAGGTTCAACTAAGTGAAACATATCTTCAGCTTTAAATTGACAATTGTTTCAAATTCATGTGATGCACAGAAGTGGAGTTGTGAAAAATAAATGATGCTGACTTTACTGTAGGTTTGTGATGGATGGTCACATACAGTTCAACACTGGAAATTCTATGCAATGTGTTTTATCAAACCAAAGATAAGTCCAAGCTGAGACTAGGAAATCATGTTAGTATGTTATCGTGAGTAGATAGCCTTGACAGGAAGTTGTATCGTAGTCATACATGATCCAAAGTTTGTCCACGCTGATTCCGGTCTAGCTGGTTGTGATTGAATGTAAAGCTTGAATTATGCCGTCGGTATTACGACTGGGCAGTGATGGAATGTTCTATGCCCAGCTCAGACAAGACTATGGTTAAACCATGGACTGCATCAATTGAATTCAGTACGTGGCTAGAATTGCTTACAGTCATGGGGTTATTATTGTGTAAGTTTTCTAATGACTTATGCTTTTTACAGCTGGTATGTTACAATAAGCTGATGTGAAATCAAGATAGACAGATAGAACGTTAATCGTAAAGATAAAGATAGCATTAATAGTCCAACACTGTAAAACAAGCATTAAAAAAGTGTTATCCTTAACATGTTAAAAATGGCTGAAGTGTTAAAATAAAACATTATTTTAACAGTTCAGGTGTTTTTAACATGTTTAGTATAACACTTTTTTAACATTTGTTTTTACAGTGAATTTGGATGACAATTTTTGACACAATATGGTGAAAAATTGTGAGTATCCCACTGTTGCACCAGAGAGGTGCCAAGGCCAATTTACTTTGCACCTCTCTGGTTGCACAAAGCTCCTGATTCATGCTTAGAAGACTCAGGTTTGAGCAAAGAGCTGGACATAATTTTTTCTCACTTGCGTTCTTATTCTCCTTCCCCAATGTGTGATTTGAAAATGACTGTATATCATCATGAAAAAGGCTAGAAAATTATAGAATCAGTCTAATTATTTAACTAAGGGACCGTTCAATAACACTCTAAAGTCTAAAGAAAGGACTGTTCACTAACACTTTAGAGAGGGGTCTGATGCAAAAAGACCCTTAAAATAATTGTTGAGGTCATTATCATGTATCATGAATTATGATTTATAGGGGATTTATAATGATACTGACTTCCATTTGTGACGTGTCCGTCAATGTTGTGCCTATGCTTGAAACATGGCGACTTGTCTGTACACCATGTCTGTCGCGTTTTGACAGAACACTTCCCCTTGATGTAGTGTCTGGGTTGATTAATATTTTTGAATTCTGATAATGACTTCAATTTATGATGTGCCCGTCAATTTCATGCGTATGCTTCAAACAAAAAGACTTCAGGATACCGTGTCTTTCAAGTTTTAACAAAACACAACCCCTTAACGAACTGTCTGGGTTGATCAAATCAATATTTACAAAAGATGTCAAAGTAATGAATGAATTTGAAACTAGAATTGTTATTCACTTTTGTCCAAAATATAGACAAATAGAGGGCAATTTTGATTGGCTAAATTAAAACCACAAATTGCAATATCATATGTGTTTGCCTATACTCTCAAATTTAATTTGAAATTGGTCAGAAATAGATTGAAATATAAAACCTATCTAAAAGAGGAATCATAAAACTAAAACTGTGTTTATGGGCAAAACTGATAACAGGCCTGACCTTTTGTGTTTGCTATCTACAGAAGATAACAACCATATGCTGTGCACTAGTTGGTCATGAATATTATGAATTTATACTGAAACTGATAGTGGTCAAACCAAACACGGGATGTGTACATATTTAGTTTATATGGCCGATAGTCGATTGTGATGGGGGAGGGGGCAGTTTAATGTCATTGATTACTTATCGTCAACCAAAAATGCCTTCTGGGATATTTTAGATTCTGTTATACAGGACAAAATGAAGTAATTGTTAACCAGAGTACAAATGCTATTACAATTTGAGTGTACAGAATTTTTATTAAAATATTTTTGGTCAATCAAAACAAGAAGAAAACACTCAAATAGGCAGGTCACATATTGATAACACCTTATTTAAATGAGATTGTTTTCTTGTGTGTAAAACATGCAAAGGGTTAATTGTACTATCTGTTTGTGAGCTCCCCTTTTTCCAAACACACATGGCTTGACCTGGCATCAATATTGAGATAAATTGGCTGTGGTCACTCATGGATTGATATAACACTAACCAGGCCAATTACCATAGTCATATGAGATCTGGTCTACTTGTGATCATATTTCCTGGCCCAACGTTGGAAAATTTTGTTCACAATTACATTTACAAGCATTTTGCTGACCATTCATCCTTATTTTCTTGAATCCATTTTAGAAATATTCATGTAAGATGTCATGTTGTAGTTCCTGAAAAATGTATTTTAATTAGCAAGATCAAATTTAGTGAGCTGCCTTATGTTATGCAAAGTATTCTTTGTGTAATGTAACCGTTCATCTCAAAACAGCTGTAAATGTGGCTGCTTGTCAAATTAATTTTTCCAAAAATTTGAAAATACCTTGTTATAAAGATTAAAATGACACCTCATTGAACTGTGTAAAGACTTGACTGCTGAAAGTCAATTTATGGTCCATCCAAGGTTGCCATAGAGTAAAAGGTGAAACTAAGATAAATGCGTTCCAGGATCAGTAAACCCTATGTTTTCTGTTGATGGTCCTCACAACATACAGATATATTGCATATTTACAATCATTTTCTTGAATTAAAACTTCACAGGTTTTTTTAAGCAAGCATAAGGATTGTGAATCTGCCTAAATATCCATTTCAGCATTTTTATCTGTAGCCAAAAATGAAGTTTGCCACATTTACGACTGGTTTGAGCTGGTCAGACACATGTTGTCATGTGAGTGCAAGAAAATCATATGGCTGCCATATGTGATAATTATTGATTACCTTGTCACCAGAAAACGACAAAACACGCAAAAGTTTACCAACCATGTCAGTGGCTCTTGAAATGGTTCTTCAGGTGACACTGTCACCGAAGAACCATTTCAAGAGCCACTGACCCAAGACTGGACACTATGCAGTGTGAAATGCAAATTTATGAAAAATGGCAGCTATTGCAGATATGACATTCTTACACTCACATGACAATAAGTATCCATATCCATATCCTGAGTGGTTCCATTTGAACCTGATGATCACATTACAAATATGGAGTTCACTGTTGGGTAGCCATCCATGAAATGCCCAGTTTGACATTTTGCTTCGGTGTCATATTTTGCAAGTATTTGAATTAGTCTGCAAAATATGTTCCAGAACCAAAGAAAATGTACTATCTTCTGTACAGGTAACAAGATGTGACTGTACACGGTGAAGGAGCAAAAATGCAGCAAACTTCATAATTTGCGCTACAGGTGAAAAGTTCCTAATTCAGTGAAATTGATCTTTATGCTTTCATCTTGAAAAATTGAGTGGAAATATAAAAAACATTTGTATGTTAGGGTGAAATCATACTCGGCCTCCAAACAAAATTTTCGCTACCAAACCTTTGGTCGTGACGTCAAAATGACGATTGACTCCAAACAAAACAACTTCAACACCGAGTTGAGACCAAATAAAATTTCGTGCTAGAATGCACATGTTATTGAATTGACATACATTAGACCAAATGTTTGCTACCTGTTCATACTTTAAATTAGATGGCAAATATTTGGTGACGTCACGACCAAATGTTTGGTAGGAAAAATTTTGTTTGGAGGCCGAGTATGATTTCGGCCTTATTCATAATTAACATATCTGTAACATGCTTACTGGTCTGTGAACATGTTAGTTTCACCTACAACTCCATGACAGTCTTTTGACATACCATAACTTGACTTTTGGATGTTGTGTAACTTTTAATATGAAAATATGGCGAGATAGCAATATAAGTTGTTCTTTCTTAGCTTTTTGTGTTAAACCAGTGTTTCTGATTTTTTTTTGCTTGACAAGATACTCTAAATGGGGTTTTGACATGACATGATACAAAAATGCAATTATTAAGTGATATTGTTTCATCAACGTTGAAATAGTTATTTTTCACATTTGATTATTGAAATTGGCTTGAGATTGGAATAACCCAATTATCGAGGTTTTACCAAAAAATGTCAGAACTTTTGAACTAAAATACCAAAATTAACAAAATAAAAATCATATTGTATAGGTGAGCTAAATGTAGAATAGAATTTGATAATTCTTTGTTTTGTCTGGTGGATAAATTTTGGCAATATTGTACAAGGATGTCCTCTTTTCTGAAAGTGTATATTTTTATGGGTGCACCAAAGATATTCAGAAGCACACCCGTAACAGAATTAAACTTGACTACCCTGTCTGGGTTGGTTGGCTGTTTCTGAAAAAAAAAAACACTTCCAACTTTGTTAGCATGCAGAGTTCATGTTTGTATTGTATGATCTTTATTTGTGTACCGCCGCGGCAAAAGGGTCCAGTTGTCGGCTCGTACATGTTGCTCCTTGTAGCATATCTAATGTATGGTATTTGTATACATCAGATATGCTACAATGAGCAACATGTAGGGGTCGACAACTGGACCCTTTTGCCGTGGCGGTACACATTTACAAAAATGTGTGCAGATTGGTAATTATTCCTTTTCATTCCAGACAAATAAAGGAAATAAGGACTTTTCTTGCTGACAATAGTGATGTCAAATTCTTTAACCCTATCTATTCAAGCAGGGTAAAGAAAGTGAAAAATTAAGATGGGGTTAGTAGAGAGATACTTTTAAACATTGCAATAGTTTTCCTCAGGTTATTTTTGAATGCATGACATTCAATATTTTTGTGTTTACCATTTTCCATTTCTGGTACTTTAAAGTTTAAAAAATGGTAGATACAATTTTGATTTGTTTTAAAACGTCAGTAAAGAAATGGTTAAGAAGTCAAATCGTGCAATTGAACAATTTTAATGAATGAACTGGCATTCCTTGCCAAGTTCATTAGGTGATCTATATATTGTTAAAAACATGATCTATTGCCAGTCAGGTTCAACGCACTGTCAAATATTCTGTCTAAATGGTGTTTTGCAGTGTTTTACATATTTGTTGCCTATTCAATAAATAGAACCACAACTTGAACAAAAATGTCACCATGGGTTGGGTGTGGGACAAATGACAAGTTCGGAAATAGTAGTAGTAGGTTTGCGGGGATAGATCTTGTAAAGCTAACTGAAGTTTGAACTGGAGGACATAGGGCTCCAAAGAACCAGCAAATTTCATTATGAAGTTTGACACAATGTCATAAACTCTTCTTTGGAGATAACATTTGGAAATTGTGCACACAATTATCTGGTGATTTTATATTTGTTTGGATTGAGAAGTATTGTAAGTTTTATACCTATCAGAACACTCAAGTGCTGATTCGTTACTAACCTATCAGTGATCAGAAGCATTCAAATGACCAATCAGTAATTAATCAGAGTTAGAATTAGGGTTAGGGTTCAGATTATGGCTTCCAACAAATTTGCACTGGACCTGCCTCTATAGATGATGATTTTGTTCCTGTCAAATAGGGGTTCAAATTATAGATTTACTGGGGAGATACCAGACTGGCTGCCATTTTTATTCCAGCATGGAGACAACATTTGGGGTGTACAGATTTTTACCGATGATGTACCGCATCTTGTCATAATATGCAGATATTGAAATCATAGCACACATGCTTTGCGTACAGGTTGGTGTATCATTCGCGTAAAGTATTCTTTGTTTTACGTCTCTTCACTTTGTTGTATTGATTTTCACTAAATCTATATTTTTGCCATATGTATAAAGCTGGCATCTCTGTATTTTTTTTCTCAGTTGAATTTATTGTTTTCTTCATCTTTGAAACAAAATCCCTACTTGATATTCTGATTAAATGACTTGTGTAGGATAAAGTAGGTGTATTCTTCATAAAGCTTACAAATGAATACACTTCAGACCATTTGAAAATGAATTTTATGAAGAAGAAATGGGTGGAAATAGTGCATGTAATATATCTTGTGGCTGTACCATACTGGCCTAGATGAATCAATACATGCTATTTCCCTATAGGTCATAGTAGCTAGCAGGTTTCTGATGGCGACACCCTGGTCGCTTTATACGCTTCTCGTTTCCTACTTTATCACTTGACAAAATGTGTGATTTGATTATTTGGTTTGCTTTAGAGTTGTTGATCAGACCAAAGGCCACATGTGACTTGCTAATGGAAAACTAAGGATCAGTTACACTACCAGGTTTTCATATTATCCAGATTTAGAATCAATGGGAAAAACAATTAAGAAAGAAATTTTTATTTTAGATTTTAAGTTTGAAATGATTTTTAGAGTAAGAATTTTCGACTGATTTGGGTATACTAATTGATACAAATGTAGATGTGGTAGTATATGTATATTCTTCATTTCATTGCACATATTCAGCAACATTCCTTTTGCTTTCAATTAGAAGTGAATTTCGTATTGATGGGTTGGTCAATATTTGCAGGTGTTCTTTTTCTATCAGCTCCTTTTTAAGAGTATCTTGTATAGCTGAAGGTAAAATGTATCCTTACTGTATTCAGAGAGAGGTAGCCTTAAAGGGACTGGCCTAGAATCGTCCCACTACTTTTTTACCTACATATTTTTTACATGAATCGATAGAACATGTTTATACTAATTATGGTAATATATCCTACCAGTAGTTTTCCATTATTGGAGAAAATTGCAATTCTTTACCAACTTTTTTTTTCGGAGGCAAAAAATGGTGTGAAAATAGTGTTTTGAGATTCAAATCTTATAAATATCTTGTTTCTACACCTATGATGGGCAAACACATTATTCTTGATGAAATTGTTTCTCTTTTAATTATTAAATTACATAGAGGAGTTTTGTTTGATCTTTTATCTGGTAAATCCATCAAGGTACAAATTAAGGGATTAAAAAACACTGGATAGTCACACCACCATCACAGAATGATATATTGCATATTAATTCTCTTTCAATTTGAGCCATTTCTGTGTAGATTTTTTTTTCGATTTCTCTATATTTTAAAGCTTTATTTAGAGCATTTTTATAAGTTCTAAGTGGAATCTAGACTAGTCCCTTTAACATATATATCAGCATAAAGTAGGGATCCCTAATTTAATTCAACAAATGGCTTTAACAAATAATTTCAGCATCTTCATGTCAACTCTTTTGGATGCTTATTATATCTACCAAAAACAAAGCTGATAAGCCATTAAAATCAAAAGTTATGGGTGGCAGGGGCTACTTCATTTTTGTCTCGCCTGAAAACTTTCAGAAGAGATATAGCGATGCAATTTTCTTTATTGTCTCTTGATTATGAAATAAAAACAGTATCTCTACATTAATTTGAATGCCAGCCTGGTAAACTAGTTCATTATTCCCAAGGCAGTTGGTTATAAGTATATCAGTTGGCCATATATTTGTTTCGCCAAATCTTAGCAGACTTACTTATACAACATGTCCGTGCATAGGTGATCCGTCATGCAATATCTTCAACATACCCCTGGATATATAGATGCAGGTTAATTCAAAGATACAGTGAACATTGTTTCTGGGAGAAAAGGAACAGTGTGAGGGGATTTCATCTGAAAATGTGTACTGACTAATGTTTTCATCAGCTGATGATCTTCTATTTAAAAAATATTGCGGACGAGGCATTTTGAATAGAAGTCATCGGACATTGGTGAATAATGTAGATTGTTAGCTCATAAACCCTGACAGTGTAAAACCATACAAAACCATACACAGCCTAAGTCCAAATACGTCACGATCAATCATTACGCAATCACCCCAGTCTATATCTAAACACGGAATGCCTAGCCTGCCTGAGTTCCCCTCGTAGCATGAAGCCCACACTCTCGCCTTTTTTTCTTCCTCCCCCACTCTATGACGTGTTTTATTGGTTTATTTTACCCCTTCCCCGTGAAAATGCTAAAAATGGTGGGTACTCAGACTGTTAGGGTTATGATGTTTTTCTATTCAAAATTTGATGAAATTTGTGCAATAATGTAAGGAATATTTTGGGTTTTGTAGATAAATTGTCAAAACAAGATTTCTTGGAACTGTTAAAAGTAATCATGCAGTTTCAACACAAAAGGAACCTGTCAATAATGAAAACTAAAAATATCTTTAAATTTAAAAGCTTTCATGTATCTCTCTGGGAGTTAAGAAATTCATTGGCGCAAACAATTAAGTGATGTTTCCAGAAAGCTACATAGATCATCATGTGAGTGCAACAAAGTCGTATCTGCAATGGCTGCCCTAAGTTATTTTTATTTTATACTTTGTCACAAGAATGTGAAAAATCCCTCGAAAATTCTCTGTCTTATGTCAGTGGTTCTTGAAATGGTTCTTCAGGTGACACCGTCACCTGAAGAACCATTTTAATAACCACTGACCCAAGAATGGAGGTCATGCAGTGTGCAATCCAAATTTATGACGTAAGGCAGCTATTCCAAATACGATTTTCTTGCACTAACATGACGAGATATGAGACACTTGTTCATAACATTTCTTATTTCTTATAATGCTTGTCATTCTTTTACTGCTTGGAGTTTGGGGTCATTCCCCCTTTTTTGTCATATTTGATATAGTGCTCATTGTAAGACTTCTAAAAATATTCTTTCTGTTTTGCATTTATGCATTCATGGTTTTCAAATGATCATAATGTAGAGGATCATAATCTGCTTGATATTTGTGTGATTCATATGCAACGTAACCCTTAGAAGTTGCCAGCATTTGTTTAAAAAATTTGCCCACAAAAAAATAAGATTTCCCATCCATATTCAAGTCAAGTTTTAGCAGAATGAAAAACTGAAGTCATAAGCAGACAGCACGATGATGTTGATACAAAAAGGCGTAGATATAAAGGTCACTTTTGATGTTGCCTTGTAGCCCTGAATTGATGACAGGTTGATCATGTATTATAACACCCTTAGTCTCATCAGGTATCTATCATCCTACATTTAGATCTGTGGCAGCTTGACTTGTTATGATTTACCATTATGTCTTGCAAATAGCCAATAATGGAATCTTTCTGAATCAAATGACATTTGTTTTTGAATTTTAAATTTTTGGCATTTTAAGTATACTTTAGATTCTGAACTTCAAAAAAATATTGTGCATCTCCATCTGGGGTTTTCAGGATAAAAATTACATTTGTCATAATGTCAAATTACATTCTTGGTTTTGCATGTCCAAGTTTGTATTCAAAGTTAGATTACTGTGTACCCTAGTCAAGTTTTAGCATAAGAAACTGCAAGCCGTAGCAAAGAGACCAAAAGCACACCAGTATGATGATGTTGATATAAAAGGCGTAGATATAAAGGTCAATGTGTATCTTGCCTTGTAGCCCTGGAGGAATGGCAGGTTGATCATAACACCCTTAGTCTCATCAGGTATCTATCATCCTACATTTAGATCTGTGGCAGCTTGACTCGCATTGGAGAGAAAAAATGATGTGGTATGATTTACCATTATGTCTTGCAAATCAATAGCCAATAATGGAATCCTTAATCATGTAACATGGGTTTTTGAAATCAATACTGGTTGTCACTGATGAAATGTTTTTTGAGCAAAATATCAACTTTAATTGCAGAACATGTTTGACAAATGCCAAATATTAATCATATATTGAGCTTTATTAGTATAAATCATATTGAACTACATATTCTTTAACTTCCAAAGACTAATCATTACTGAAAAAAAAAAATCAATTTCCTGAATTTAAAATCCACTCTGATTAAGATTGATTTTTTTTAGTTCTCCAATAATAAGTCTCTTTGACATACTTGAATATAGCCATAAGAATAAAGTGAGTAGACCCTATAGTTAAGATTATGATAGCAGCTTATATGTCTCATATTAATATTAATCATAATTTTGTTTGTATAAATGTCAACACACGACAGGAAAACATGCAGCTGTGTTTTCTAAGTTTTTTTCCTTATAATCTGCAGGAAAATGTTCAAAATACGACATTATGTAAAAATACCAATTCAATCGCAACAACTATGAATAGCTACAAGCATTTATTACTTACTTTTATTAGAATCATTGATGACTATGCTGGATTATTGCAAAGTAATTCAAGTCAAGTGGGGAAAGCAAAACTTGATATTTCTCATCACGAGCTTGGTTATTTGTTATAATATCTCAGTAAATTGTTTACAAGCTCAATTTAATATCTAACAATCATGTTCTCACTTCTAATGTGCAAATATAACTGCCTACACCACAGACTTCTATTAATAAGTAACCATGTGCAATTTCAGAAGTAGGTTGGAAAGCAAGGAGCTTTATATGGAAAGAAAAATCAGTTCCATTAAAATGAAGAAATTATTCATTATTGTTACTAGTCACGAAGAATTGAATTGAGTCAAACTGACTTGTTGTTTACAGTTGTTTAGTAATTTAGCTTGAGGTGTTAATTTAACTTATTGTGAACTGCAAAGTGTCCCAGATGGATCATTCTGTGCACGTGTCAATCGTCTTCTTACTCCAATACAATATCCACATGATACTTGAGCATTAATTCTTTCGGTATTTTATACTACACTGATATGCTTACCATTTCAGGAAATATATTAGCACATTTAGAAGTAATAATTTACTTGTTTTGTGTTGGTGATCTGATATTAATCTTATTATTGTGAATTTATGCAGTGCATGTTTCAAAGTGAAGAAGTTGTAGTTTCAGTTCAGGTCTGTGAAGAAATCTTGAATATGACAATAATTTCTACAAGTATCAGCAAAACCATTCAAAGTCCAAATGAACATAGGCCCAATAATACAATTTCTATAGGCCTACCAGTCAAAAATAATTGTGGCATATTAATTGCTATTTTCTTGTTTATATTAATTTTTAAAAACTGGAAAACAGGTATGTTTTTTGTTTATTTTTGTATTGAATCTGTAAGAAGTTTAAAAAAGAAAATCATGTGTAGGTGTAAAAATGCTGATTCAATTTCAACAGCTATGAATAACTACAAGCATTTATTACATACTTTTATTAGAGTCATTGATGACTATGCTGGATTATTTCAAAGTAATTCAAGTCAAGTAGGGAAAGCAAAACTTGTTATTGCTCATCACGAGCTTGGTTATTTGATATAATATCTCAGCAAATTGTTTACAATTTTATATTTTAACAACCCTGTTCTGTCTTCTAATATGCAAATTTAACGGCCTACACGGCAGACTTCTACGAAGTAACCATGTGCAATTTCAGAAGTAGGTTGAAAAGCAAGGAACTTTATATGGAAAGAAAAATCAGTCCCATTAAAATGAAGAAATTATTCATTATTGTTACTAGTCACGAAGTATTGAATTGAGTCAAACTGACTTGTTGTTTACAGTTGTTTAGTAATTTAGCTTGAGGTGTTAATTTAACTTATTGTGAACTGCAAAGTGTCCCAGATGGATCATTCTGTGCATGTGTCAATCGTCTTCTAAATCCGATATCCAAGTGATATTTGACTATTAAATCTTTCTGTATTTTTATACTATACTGATGTGCTTACGATTTCAGGATATATTAGCACATTTGAGAAGTAATAATTGACTTGTATTGTGTAGATGATCTAATATTAATCTTGTTATTGTGAACTTGCTTAATATCATAACTCAATTTATGCAGTGTTGTTTGAAATTAGACCAGTGAAGTATTATAGTTTCAGCTCAGGTCTGTGGAAAAAATCTTGTATATGACAATTATTTGTACAAGTATCAGCAAACATATAAAACCATTCAAAGTCAAAATGGAAATAAGTATGGGCCCAATAATACAATTTCAATACCAGTTAGAAATATTTGTGGCATGTTAATTGTGTTTTTTTGTGTGTGTGTTTATATTAATTTCTAAAAACTTGAAAACAGCTATGTTATTTGTTTATTTTTGTATTGAATCTGTAGAAAGTTTAAAAAAAATTATGTGTAGGTGTAAAAATACTGATTCAATTACAACAGTTCTATGAATAGCTAGCTACAAGCGTTTATACTTTTATAATATAATCATGGATGACTATGCTGGATTATTGCATAGCAATTTAACTTAAGTAGGGTAGTGCATGTACTTATGTCATTAAATTTAAAGGAGTGGGATTTTTGGGTAGATTCTTGCAAACTATGTTTTTTTGGATGATTGCATCATGAAATTACCAAAAAACGTGTTTTTCATTTTTTTGGCGGCCATCTTGGCATATTGGCGGCCATTTTTCAAAATGGCCGACATTTTCAACTATTTTTGCAAATATCTCAGTCTTGGAAGCTTGTACAGACATAAATTTGGTGTCTATACCCATGTTTTCAGGCCCAAGGAATTCATATTTTATGTTGTTTGAATGTTGTGATGTCTCCTTATACCAGAAATCCAAGATGGCTGCCAAAATGGCCGCCATAACATAAAAAATCTATATATCGGCATCAGGTGTAAATATAAAGACGGTTTTGGTGTATTTTAGTCGCTTTTTTAAGGTCAAAGAACAATTTCTAGCACTTGTAAGTCATCAATGACTTTGCT
>JXSR01S060125.1:49803-64702 GCA_000969725.1 Ophiothrix spiculata | reverse complement strand
TTTATGGGGTTATGTGCCGACAAATTGAACAAAAGTGTCATAATAATCATTTATTTATAATAGATACCAATATCTTCTCTTTCCGTGATTTTAAATAAACATGACATTGTATTCTTCATTTTGGGCTGATTCTAGTCAAAAACCATTTTTGAGCAATTAGGTGATCGTGCATTGTATATTGAATGATATGTCATTTTTAATAAATAGAACGCTGGTTTCCCTTTAAAGGAATTTTTTATTGTTTATACCGTATTACGTACACGGTATAATTTGTTATCTATAGAAGACATGGTATTGGTAGCAGCCGGGGGTAGCAGTATAATCAAAGTATTCTTTGTATAATACATGTGCATTTTACACAAGTTCAAATTGCCATACAACTTTTAAACCTTAATTTTGTCCCCATGAATAGTAACCTTTTAATTTGAAGGTGACAACCCCTCCAACCATGAACCTCATTCATTATCAACATAATGGACATGAATAGGAAGCGATTAAGAAACAGACTGCTCTTTATCAAAGTTTTAACAATCGCATTTTGGTCGTTTAGACTACAGGAACATCATTTTAAGTGTACTAAGTGTTTATTTTGTTGTGTACACATTTTTTGATTTAAACCCAATCAACCTTTTCACCTTATTTGGAAGATTCTGATTGAATCATAACAAGAAGTATCTAATCTGTTTCTAACACATTATTTTTTTATTCCTTATGCATTTAATATATTTTTATCTTAAGGATTTCTTTACCTTTCAGTTTTGTATTGCCTGCACTGATCATGCTGACACGGTGCATATCATTTGATTCTACAGTAGATCATCTATACAAACAATTGAAATAACAATCGAAAACGTAACTGCATAAACACTTTCAATGGTGCTTCTTGTAAAAGATATCACAAAAAATCAGGAAAGTCAAAGTCCAAAGAGGTATTGACTTAGTATCCCCTGAACAAAACGTAATTTTTACCCACAATGCATTCTGATATGAAAATATCGAAATGGCTTATTTTTAAAGTAGTATACAGTTCATAAACAGATAAACGTAAAAAAGTTTTTTTAGTAGTAATTTTGACTTAAAGGGACTGGACTAGATCCTGTTCGCTGATGTTCTGACTATATATTTTTGTCATATGTATCGATAGTACATGATTAAGACCTATACTAACATATCCTACCAGTAGTTTCCACTGAATTTGTGTAACAGAGGAGAAAAATGAAATTATTTACCCAGGCTGTATTTTTTGTCGCCGTCGACAAAAAATGGTTGAAAAAGTGTTTCTAGTTTCAAATCTTTAAAAAAATCTTGTTTCTACACCTGTGATGGGTAAACAAAATTATTTTTGATAAAATTGCTTCTCTTTTGATATGTATTAACTTATCTCCAAGAGCTTCATTTGATCTTTATCTGGTAAATCCAGACGGAGGTACAAATTTAGGATTTAGAAAACACTGGATAGTCACACCACCATCACATATAATAGATATATTGCAAAGCAAATTGCTGTTAATTTGAGCCATTTCTGTGTACTTTTTTGGATTTTACTACACTTTTCAGCTTTATTTAAAGCATTTCCATAAGTTTTTAATTCTAAGTGGAATCTAGGCTAAACCCGGTGTAATGAGATTGAGCGTCCCACATAACCAATAGTCCAGTGCAATGCGACTGAGCGTCTCTCATAACCAGGTGTGAAAGGAATCTTAGTCCCCCTGAAACGGTAGTCCGCCTTCCATAGACCATAACGGAGTAAAGCGTGAGAGTTGTTATTTTAGCCTATACTTTACTGTACAACCCGGACAATAGGAACGAGGGAATTCCATTCCTGCTACACCGGTGTGAAAGGAATCCCCTTGAAATGGTAGTCCGCCTTCCATAGACCATAACGGAGTAAAGCGTGAAACTAATGTTGCGTGAGAGTTGTTAGCCTATACTTTACTGTACAACCCGGACAATAAGAACGGGGGACTTACATTCCTGCTACACCGGGTCTAATTGAACTACACGGAATAAGTCGCCCGGGGAGGTTAACAAACATTTGTGTTCGGGTAACCACCCGAGTTCCACAGGTTTTGAAAGTGACCCTATGTGAGACCAAAAATTAGCAAAAATCGGTGAAATGATACCAATACTTTAATTGGCAATTTAAGACACCATTGATACCCTTTATCAGAAACTTAAAAGCCAAATTTGATACCCTATGTGAGACGTGCAGAGTTCCACTCGATTTTGATACCCTATATAGCAAGTCTCAAGACCTGTCCAGGTATGACCCTTTTGGTAACGCGGTTGGTTACGGGTCAGAATACTCAGTTACACCCCACCCCCCTGGATAAGTCGCAAGCAATAATTTATTGATCGCACAATGTAAGTACGTTATACACAATTAGATAGTAGCTACACTGTTATACTGTTGGGCAATTATTTAGCGTTGGTTAAACTATGAACAACCCAATTGTTGGGTAAATAATATTAACCAACTGTTGGTGAAATTTTACCCAATATTTGGTAATTAGCAACAACTTTTACCCAACAGTTAGGTATTTAGCCAACATTTTACGCAACGTTGGTAATTATTTACCCAGAAGTAGGGTTGTTCATAGTTGAACCAACGTTGGGTAAATTATTTGCCCAACGTTCTAACAGTGTAGGACACTGGTGTAAAAGAAATATTAGTCCCTTTGAAATGGTAGTCCGCCTTCCATAAGCTATAACCATGATAACGGAATAATAAAATGAAACGAATGTTGGTGAAAGTTGTTAGAGCTCTGGGTTTACTGTACAACCCGGACAATATGAAAGGGGGACTAATATTCTTACTACACCGGTCCAACTTTAAACCTGCATGGTATAAATCCTAACCCTCTTAGGGCATCGTACTAATATAAAAAGCTTCTAAGGGAGAATAATCTAAATTGATGGAACACACATCACTCTTCTGTCTTTTCAGATTTTCGTTACACATACACGCTCCGGTGCCACTGCAAAACGAGACGTGCCTGAGGATTGGATCCCTATTGTGGAAGCTCTATGCATAAAAGGTGGAGAGATCGCAGCAGTGGAGGCCAGCAGACACCCCTCAGTGAAAACGCATGCATTTAGTGACTTTATCGCAAGCGTTAAACGTGAATGCGCCACGATGTGCTCAAAGGAGAAGAATTCCTTGTTTAAATTATCGAAGCCAGAAGACTTACAAAAGTTCAACCCAATCAACCAGGAAGAAGAGCTGTCATTAGCGGCTCCAGTATTTCATTCTGTGCTGAAGGCTGCAGCAACAGGTCCGGAGCTGTCTAGGAATAAAATAAAAACAGAGGACACCCTTGTACATGGCATTACATCAGCAGCTGGCACATTACTATACTGTAGGTCGCAGCAGATGAATGCCCAACAGATGATGACTGCCTTACAATTAAGACATGGTGGTGCATCAAAGAACACAATAGAACGTTTACACAAACGATTCATGTGTGTCTCAATGTGCACAATAATCAGCATCCAAGATCAATTTGGAAAGGACTTTGATAAGGAAGTTACTGATTGGAAGAGGAGGCTGGTAAATGAGGCGAAGTTCGAGGAGGAGTACAAGGCAGTTCTTGGCAGCGCCGACAATGACGAGGCAGAAAGACGTCTTTCTGACTTCAACGAAAACCGTCACCCCGGTTATTCATTGGTTGGGGATAATGTTGACATTCGGGTGAGTGCGGTGAAGTTATTTTCTGCTTGATGATTTCCCGGCCCATAATAGATTTTCGAAAAGGGGCACCGGTTTAATGAAATACAGCGTCCGTGTGACTGAATGTCCTATCTACCATCCAATTGTGAAAGTACATGTACGCGTTCAATCAATAAATCATTGATTGCTACTTATATCCGTGTGGTTCAATGTTATGCAAGTACTTGTATCATTGATTGATTGATTGATTGATTTGTAATTCAAGAAAAAATGATATTGTTGTCTCATGCAAGCTGGTACAACAATTTCATATAGACTCACCAGGTATACACTGTGTGCAGCGCCCCATGAAGGAGCATTCGCACAGGGGACCCACGGCTTTACGTGACTGTCCGACCACGGAGCAAGTAGAGTAAAGTTTCTTGCCCAAGGAAACAAGGAGACGAAAACCGCCCGGCCCGGGGCTCGAACCCACAATCTCTGTATTACGAGACCCGTGCTCTAACCGCTCAGCCACGCGCCCTATTTTGGATTCTCTCCCTTAAAGTCCATCAGGTCGCGGACGACCCCTGGTGACATCATGCACAACATTTTTCCATAGCTTCCTGTTCTGAGATTATTTTAGGTTATATATAATTTCGCTCATTTCAGATACTTCTATAGTGCTAATTAATATCAAATTTTAACTGTAACTTATTTTACGACAACAACTTAAGTGACCAATCACTATAATAAACAATAATTTTGAACCTGATTTTGATAGATGCCTAATTAAATGACTATTCAATTGACTAATTAATGGCTGATTTTGCGGTAATAGTTACGTCATTTAATTAGTCATGTAATTTGTCATTCATAATTAAGTCATGAATTTATTTCTTATGATGAAATTTACTGTTAATAATACTATAAGTTGTTCATTTAACCCTTCATATACATTTTTAAAACAGAATATGTTTTGGATTACAAAATTTCATTTAAAATGACTAACTTTTAATTTGTCTATACCATTTTTGGACCAATTACAGAGGTTGCAAACAATACGACTTCATATAATTTAGCCTACGGTATACGTCTATGTGTTGCAACATTTGCTTTTGTACTTCTATTTTATAGGTTCATCCTAGGTACATGGGTATCGGCAAGCAGACAAAAGATCTTCACATGTTCAATATGCTTGCTGTGGAGAACAGGATAAACGCCTACCACCTGCCAAATGACCAACCCGTGAAGCACTTCCAGGACTTCAATATGAAGGAGCTGTTACCGAACGTTGAAGACAGCGCACAGCTTCGCAAGAACTGGGGAGTCCTGTCAGGACGCGTCATGGTTCGCCTCATGCCCCGCATCGCGGAAGTAATAGAACCTCATGTCCCAGCAACAATCGGACACAAGTACTCGAGACAGATGAAACAGAAAAACAAAGTGGTACGTTGAGACATATCGTGTCAAAAATACAATTCCCAATAAATAAAAGGCCACCCAAACGAAAAAAGTATGTTTTAAGTGAACTTCGAAACCCGCTTTCCATTGGTTGAATACGCTCCTGGCCTAGACTAACGACGTGCTCACACAGGAGAATTTGGTCATGACTATATTCTCGCTCGTGATCCACTCACGTGCAAATTTCCAGTGTGAACGCAAATATTGAAAGTGTCTCGCACTCCTGACCAAAAGGGACGGACGCGCCACTAGTTTCAACGCGCAAGTTTTGTCCAATTGCCACTGTGAACGTGACTGATGAGTTGTCGCTCTAGAGCCGCTCGCGGTCATGACTAAACATGTGTGTGAACCAAGGAAGTTATAAAGTTATGAACGCATACACTGTAACATCTGTGTTTAGCAAGTAAACACTTTTCGAAACAAATTTTTGCCTTTACTTTATAGACTTGTTTAGATACATTGTGTGTCATTTCACTGAACATTTATGTTTGATTTCCAAACAACAGTGTCAATACTCTACTAAACATGTCTTTGCCTTCATTTTCTAAACACGCTTTTTACAGTGTAGATAATACTTTATGGAAAAAAAACCCAGTATATGTTCCCATTAAAATTGATTTTTTTTTATTTTAATTTTCTACAGTGTATCGAGGCGCTAGGCACAACAGGTTTCGGAACATTGTTATTAACTACCTGAACAAATTCCCCTTTTCTATACACTCTAGGTTGACTTAGGAGTACTCATGAAAAATGAAAACACCACTGAAGGTATGAAAGACATAACGAAACACCAGCATACATATGTGCCTGCGCATGATGACGACAATGTTATTCGGGTCTTGTCAGTTGGAGATCAACTTACAGTTGAACGGCAATGTAAGGCTCTGGAGGATGTTAGAGATTCGAGAACAGCAAGTGAGCGTTGTGATGGTATGATGCCTGTGTTTGGAGACTTCCATCTTCTTGGAAACTATTATCAAGTAAGATTAAACTTCATGCAAAGTTCAAATAAGAGTTGATCACGATATATGATCTGATCGTGCATGATCAAAGCCACATGCACGCGTAGCTGACATAATATGCGTGTGTATTTGATATGATTCCCTTTTGCTGATGAAACCACTATCGTTTTCACAACCAGAAATCTCATCTCAAAATGATCAGCAATAATTAGCTACAAGAAATGTGCAATATAATTGGTTTCAAGCCAATAATCTTTATGTAAATGCGAGCAAAACCAATGGTTATCGGTAATCATTTTTTACTTAAAAATATATCGACGTAAATCAAATATATTCAGCTGAATTTCAAAATAATAGTTCCAAATCAAATAGACAAAAAGAAGCTTAATATTAAGTTTGATTGGATCTCTTTACAAAAAGTAGAATCAACAAAATGTTTTGGTGTAATTATCGATGATAATTTAACATCAAATCAAATTTTATTTCAACGTGAAATCAGAACAGAACATAAATGCATTGTACACATAAAACCAAAACTATATGGAGGAAGGCTGCAGGCCCATGAGGCCTTTAAACCCTCGTCTTCCTGAGCCATTTTTTTTTGTAACACGGCTACCTGGTGGCGGGGAGGGGTTACCACTCCCTCCTGATTTTGAAATGCACATGCCCAAAGTTATATTGTTTGGTACTATGCCAGGGTCTCCTCTTTCAATTGAAACAAAGATCATGAAAATCGGTCGCGGCGTTATGTAATTTCCGGACCGAAAATTTAGATTTTTGGCAAAAATGTCTACTTTTTCAATAAATTATAAATTTCCTTATAAATATTGTAGGCCTAAATGACGAAATTTCGTCCGGTTTACTTTTTTTTAGCTACTTAACGAATCAAAATGGCGATTAAAAAGTCGAGGTGTCAACCCCTACCCTTGGACTTTGACGGCCTACTTATACCCCACCTTAGGTTGCAACCCGATTTTTGTTCGTCGTCAAAATGACTACAAAGAACATAAAGAATGTAAATACATATACATGTAACTTGTATTATATTAATGCTCAGGGTCGCTTTATTTTACGTTTTTATGCAATCGGTGATCCCCCCCCCCCTTAGGAAGACGAAGGTTAAGGCATTCTAAAAATACATGTATATACTAGAGTTATAAATTAACATAAAGACACAACAACAGTGAACACACTCATGAGGCCAATACTTAAAACTACACTGATGTATTCCTTGAGATGATCATGATGGCAAGACCATGCTGCAGACAGAAGGCCGGTGTAATGAAATACAGCGTCCGTGTGACTGAGTGTCCGAGCTACTATTCAATTGTGTAGAACGTACTTGTACATGTGCGATCAATAAATCATTGATTGCGACTTATTCCGTGTAGTTCAATTAGACCCGGACTCCTGGTTACGGGGGACACTCAGTCTCATTACACCGGGTTAACTTGAAATAGTAACACTATGGTCTCAAGATTTCCGAGGGATTTTTGCGAAGTGAAAGAGCAGCCAATATCAGGTTTATATACCTGTGATGATAATAACATAAAATGGTTATTTTCATCTGATATTAATTTAGTGTTGTTCGAACGAATCGATCAGCTGTTATAGCGATCAGCTGATCTTGTTTCCGTGATTACCTTTCTAAGAAATTTGTGAGGGACTTCCCCGATACGTTAGCCAATCGGAGATCGTCAATTTTATTTGAGTTTAGCGGTCTTACGTATTATGGCCAATTCATGTCACAGCTCACTCAAAGATTCATTCTGATATTATATTCATGGTGGATTTATTAAATTCACAAGTGAAAAAGTTGACAAATTTCTAGTTTCAACAAGTTTCTCATATTATTCAAAAACAAAACTTTGTGTTCAAGTATCCAAATCTTGCATATTTATATTTCTTTACGGTCTGTGGTTTCAGAAACTTTATTCAAAATATTTGTCATCAAAATGTTTTTTATTGTGCCTTCAACAAGAGTTACACACTCTTTTAATCACCGGGATGTGTGATGATAATAACATAAAATAGTTATTTTCATCTGATATTAATTTAGTGTTTTGCGATCGAATCGATCAGTTGTTAGCGGTCAGCTGATCTTGTTTCCATGACGACCTTTCTAAGAAATTTGTAAGGGACTTCCCCGATACGTGAGCCAATCGGAGATTGTCAATTTTATTTGAGTTTAGCGGTCTTACGCATTATGGCCAATCAGAGACAGAGTATCGTATTTTGGCCGACGGGCTGTAACGCTCGTAGGAATCGTGAAATAACAACAGAGTGATGCTAAATCGGGGCATGAATGGTGCAATGCTGTCGCACTGTGAGTTATTCTCCGATATTTTTACATGTTCTTGTTAATAAAATAAAATTTAAACTCAGATGAATGTGGAACCAGTTGTCTTAATTCCGCTTGACCCGCACCTACCAAACCACCACAATACCAAAATTATTTTGAGCCAAGCAATTAGTAAAAACAATTGCCCTCCAACCTGTCAAAAATCAGTTTTATGAACATTAATTTGTATTTGTTTCGGTCTTATCTTGTTGCAGGCGTTATGGAAGAAGTGTTTCAACAAGGCATCAGTTGGAGATGTCGGCACAATTGCTGCATCCAAAGTTGTTCTTCAAACTAAAGATGTGCCAGAAACTAACCCGATGAAAAACATGAACGCTACTAGTGCATTCCTGGATAAATACACGGATGCATTAATCATTACCGCTGCACTTGATTTCTTCGATATGGATGACGTGAATGGAGAACCGAAAAGGAACGTATATGATCAGTCCATATACGGCAGTCGAGAAGAATACACAAAGACTATTCTTAACACATTTGTTGATACATATTCCCTACCATCTGAAGAGGATATCTGCTCTTCAGCCCATATATCATGCCATACATGTGCCAAAATTTTCAAAGATATCAATGCTTTGCGAAACCACATCAAGAATCAACATGCGAAGGATGCTCCAATTCTAGACAAACATGATGCTGTGCATGCTTATAGTTGTGCAGCATTGTCGATGTGTATGCTTGCACGCGATTTCAACGACGCTAGACAGCTCGGAGATGGGGGAAGGCTTCTAACAGCCACGAAGTACATGCTTTTGTACTTCAGATCAACAGGCAAAAGCAAATATGCCTATCAAACTTTACGGCATTTATCCGCAGTTAAATGCTTTCTTACACCACAAGAAGCAGAGCATGTCATATGGGACAGATTCGTTAATACCAAAGGTCGCGAAGATACCAACAAGGAACTCGATAGAACCGTCGAACACAGGAACAATATATTTAAGTGCCATGCAAGGCATCTGCATGGGCAAGTCCAGCAAGCCACAGTCGACAGGATAAGCAAATCTTGTCAGCATGTTGACAGAGTGCTCGTACAGCAAGATAAAGCAACCTCTCGCAAACCATCAAGTGGGAAAAGAAGACAGCCTGACGCAGATGAAGATGTCTTGCAACTTATAAGTCATACCCATAGTGAGAAGATCTTTACACGCCATGCTGAAGGACGCTACCACAAAGCATTTCCTGGGTTCACGCGAGGATTTGTGATCAGCGTGGACCACCGTCAACTCCACCAGTGGATAAAGACCACATTGGGAGACCTATCCAGGAAACACATGTTCGATCAAGATGTTTGAAAACTCCCCTTAATCATACCTTAAGCTGAAGGAAATCTGCGTGATTATGATTTTAGCCCCCCAAAAAATGCAGAATGGTATATTATAGGGAATTTCCATTATGCCTACGATCACGATGCCAACTGTCACTTTTTTCTCGCACTTTTTATGCCTATATTCTCATGGACTGGATGCATGTTCAATCAGCATGATTTATATAGAACATTGCGACACTTTTCTGCCTACTTAGACACTACTTACATGCACTTTGTATTACAAAAATAATACAATGCCATCTTAGAAACTGCCTACTTACAATGTATTCATTGCCAACCATGACACTTCTTTGCTTATTCTGACACTACCCTGATATATGACATTTTCAGTCAAAACTAATATTTCTGGCTGTATAATTTGCTGATTGCAGTTTTTTTTACCACTTAAATGTTATAACGAGTCCTACTCGATGTTCAAATAGAGAGGAGAAATAATTTTAACCATACCCTAAACTAAAAGCAGTCAATTAACATTCGTTTTTTATAAATATAGATTTGTGTCTTCTGGTTTGTTAAAAGAACCATTTTAGCACTAAAACTCCCGATGAAAATTTAGACCTTTTCAAAATCCATTCGGAAATCTCCGGAACATTGATCACATGGCCATTTTTTCAACCAAGCACGTTCATTAGTATATGCACGATTTTGTAAACAAAATTTTCCGAAAATTCTCTTGCATATCAGCGCAATAAAAGTGAAAAAAATAGAACCAGGCCCCTACATTATTAGATACACTAATTCTGAACAACTTTTGACTGATGGTACCATTAGCTCACCGACACAAAGAGTGAAATTTTCATTTTCCATTTTTCTGTCGCGCAATTGCTGGAAAGTGTAAAATCAGCTTCGGAAAGTAGAGTTTTGAAAAGGTCTCGATGCAAAATTGAGTAAATAATTTGTTTTGATCTGATGTTATTGATTATACATATATCTTCGGATAATGGTATTTCAGTCTTTTTGTGGAGCCTTAGAAAATTGAATGCTCTTTTTACACGACTTAGGCCCTATAGTTATATGCACCATATCCATATCTTCCTCTCACTCCTCTCTTTGGCTATCGAATTGTGGTTTGAGAGGAAGGTAGCATTATTTTTGTTATATTTTTCTCACGTAGTGAGTCTGGCTTTGCTTTGAGCAATGGTCTCTTCAACAACAAATATCTTTCTATATGTACACAAGACCTTAGAGATGCATTGGACCTTGAAAGCTGTTAAGAGACTGCCTTTTGTAGATAAAGACCACTAAAAATCATGTATCCATTATGTGTTGTTGATCAAACACTGGCCTTATTGAGAACTTTGGATTTTTGGCATGGCTATTGTGTTATGACCTTGCAAATAAACTGTTTATTGAAACAGTGATTCTAATTGGCCAATGCTAAATATCATTCCTCTATGTGAATCAAAATAACATTAGGTCAGTTAACTCAATAGAACTGAAGTGTGTCAAATCCTTTTAAAAGAAATAGATCTGCTTTTAAAATTGCTTTTGATTTATTTGATAAACATTCCCTGGTAATATCATATTGCAAAAATTTAAATGTAAAACACCACCTCCCATATGCCAAAACATAGATTTTTGAAACTTCTGACATACATTTTTAAGAGCTAGTAGGGAAGTGTGGGGCTACTTGGGTCCCCTAGTTTAAGTTAGAAAGCGTTAACCATGCGAGTTCTTCATTTTGGTTTTCAAAACCTACATTATCAATGATATTAATGTTACCTTTTTTTGGAAAAATCAATGACAAAATTAAGTAAAACATAATAGCCTCCCACATGTCTTCAAGATTTTCAATGGCAAGATTTTTAGACACCTTTTTCAACGACTCTTATAATTTAAGAACAAAACATACAGGTAGCAACATTCCTGGGGCAACATTACTTTTCATGTCTGCTGTACTCCCGGGGATTGTAAAATTGTTTTCGTTGCTAATATGGTCCTTGAAAAAAGAGAACTTTACTTCCTTTGGGTTTTCTAAGTATACTATCGGGATATGCCTCATTAATCAATACCTCTTTTATATATTTCAAAGATTTTCTTCATTCTACATTAATGATGTAACAGGTAAAGACCGATAGCCAAATCCTGTGAAATACCCCTTTTTTAAAAATGTTGTGGGGATGGATGCTCATAATACGGTACCTTTTTTGTGATTTCGCGGTCCTTGATTTCAGTGATTAGTAACCCCCCTTTCCTTGAAATTTAGAATTCACATGGTTACCACATTTCAAGTTTGACAAAATAAAAAACTATTGCATTACACATACGTCTACCTGTTTGTAGCACTAGTATCTCCTCTTCAGAGATGCCAACTTCAAAACTCAGAAAACTGTACTCAGAGAGTCAAAAATCTGTATTTTTCCATAAAAATCTGTATTTTTTTAATATGATGTCAAATATCACTTGTAAATCTCAATCCGAGGGTTAAAAACTGTTATCCAAGCTTATTGCACATGCTTACTTTGTTAAAAACTTCTGGTGTCGTACGGTTTTGGTCAGTTTAGAAGCCATTATAACTCCAGTTCCTTAGCATAGTAGGTTAGCCTTCCTTGTTTACAATTTAATTACAACCCGCGTGTCGTCATACATCAGCTTTGCATCGATCTAAGAGTTCTGTAAAGTACTTTTTGATTGGCCAACGCAAGAGCAAAATACGTATTGATGTACTTAACATAAGCCAATCACACTAAAGTTTACCACGTTAGCTCGGCCATGGAAATAGTACAGCGTAATGTTGGATTCCCTCCTATTAATTTATCGGCACCGGACATAATCTCTTTCTGCAGTCGTTTATTTATGTCTTTTTTTTTCCTTTTCTTTTTTTTCGTAATCCGTACTATGAATGGCATAAATCGTAATTCCGTATTTGCACAGATTTTCCGTACGAAATACGGAAAATCCGTACCAGTTGGCATCTCTGCCTCTTCCTTATCCAATAAACCAACGTTTAATCTTCTTGACTAGAAGCAAGGACTCCCCAATTCCAATTTTTCAGATCACACCCTCAGGTTGACCCATACCTACAATTACATAGCTGTGCAATAAGAGGAAGGAGGAACTGTTTCGTGCTCCCAAGCATGCATTTAAATATACTTACTTTGGGAGTAGATCGATTTATAGGAAACTATAATAATCACCAGTATGATAATCACATAACTTTCCGTACAAACGATTCCATATAAGCATGATTGATAAGAAGCAATGAATGATGACAAGCATAATTATTGAGCATTTGGTAACAGTGCAATCTTGACCTTTACTCTGGGGTAACGTGAGTTTGTCCTTTTTAAGGACTATTCTTGTTTCAGTTAAACATGAAATTGCTCTCTTTCAAAAATTAAGTTGAGCAATATATTTGCATATTTTTGATGTTACTGATTTAATTTCTGCTCAACTTTCTTGTTAAATTTGGTTTTATTTTTAAAGAGTCTGATCTTTCAGACACTGTTGCATTAATTTTAGTATTTTTTCTTTGCCATACCTTCTTCCCACTCCACTCTTTGGCTATCGAATTGTGGTTTGGATGGAAGGCAAGCCTACACGTATTTTTATATTTATTATTCTGTACTGGAGATAAGAACCTGACAGGCCTTTGGCTTATTTTCTTGCTCTCTTCTACAATGTTTATATTAAGTTAATGTGCCATTGTGTTTATAAGAAATAAAATTATGTCCTATGTCTCGCCATGAAGCTCGAGTTACATGACACGACGCAAAATACATTGAGCAAGGCTAGTGAAAAATATGCGCGGGCATAGTAAATTAATAGTGCCTAGTTACATCCAGGCCCTCACTTTAAACCAATCAGAGGACATGAATCAATATATGAGGTATATAAAAGCTCTTATAAAACATACAAAAAAGATGACACAACATAGGAACCGGGGAAACGTGGACTATATTGAGATTTTACAGTGAAAAAACCCAACAGAAAATGTTCAAACACTCTCTAAATTCTGAAAATTGAAAAAGTAAATCGTGCTTGGAGTGAATCTTGTGGTCTGTCGAAAAGATTGACAATTCAATCTATTGTGAAAAGCCAATGTAAATTTACATACACCCGGTAATTCAATCGAGGCAGATGTGCTGTGTGAACAATCGTTGAAAAGATAATTTTCACTTGATAATTTTACTCCAAAAAGATTGAAAACATATCACCTTTGACCGACAGCAAATTCACTTTTTTATGTTCGAGATTTTACTAGTTTGACAGAAAAAGCGTGATCTTCACATTTGGTACATTGACTCGTCAATCTTTTTGATTGATTCGAAGAGTCATTTTAAGCACGATTGACTTTTTCAATCTTCAGAATTTAGAGAGTACCACATATGTGATGGCTCACCCCGAAAGGGGGGACTTTGAAGATGATATCAATTTTGAAAATGTATTTCCTCAAATTCTGCTTATTTTTCAAATGATTGATAATTAATACAAGCGTGACGTAAGTGATCATCACGTACATCACGTTTGTATTAATTAACATAATCTTCCTTACTTCACGTGAAAAAAAAGTACTTTATAAAGAGACAGCATTAGGCATTTAAAAAAGAAAAATGAATTTGAGAAAACATTTTTCTTGTTTGAGGTATATATTATTCTGTCGTCTACAATGTCCCGTACGTCACATTTTAAATACCTAAGACCACGTTGACAGTAAACAGGACAAACATTGGTCAATAATTTTCAGAGTTTTTCAACAGGCCAAATATATTGATAATTACCACTTGTTTGAAACATTGGGGTCCCTTTTACATATTTAAAGTGAATAAGAAAGAAAATCAACTTCACGCTGTATACCCCTAGAGTACCCCGACCAAAGATACCGTCATTTGGGCAGCTTTTGTCAGTCCTAAAAAATAGGGTATAGGGCTAAAATATAAAATGCAGTGCAAGTGGCACTAAAGGTTAATATTCTTGACATTTAGTCTCTTCCTAAAATTACTGACAAACATACCCATTCACAAAGATTTGTTTTTGCATGATTTTACAAAGATTCTTATTTAAATCACAGGTTTGGTCAAAAATCAAAATTCTTCTCCAGTTTCAAGGATATTTGACCAGATATCATTTTTTTCTTCAATCTTAAAAATCATATATTCATTTTTTAAGAAAATGACACAAACATGACTGGG
>JXSR01S060114.1:96736-107335 GCA_000969725.1 Ophiothrix spiculata | reverse complement strand
ATGAATGGGACGTACTATGGAATGATCATCAGCAAATTGAAATAAAGGAGAAAAAAACACATTATTTATATCATCAACAAACAAAGAAAATAAAATTGGGCCAAGAACAGAACCCTGCGGTACACTAGAAGTTACCGAACTCCAACAAGACAATGATCCTTTGAAAATTACCCTCTGTCTACGCATAAAAAGGAAACTTTGGATCCAACTTAGAAGCAGACCTCTAAAACCCAAAGAATGAAGCTTAGTCAACAATAGATTATGGTCAACTCTATCAAAGGCAGAGCTGAAATCTAAAAAGACACCATCAACAAGATTACATGAACGAGCATCAAGAGATTTACTCAAAAGATGGAAGAATTTTGTAAGCATTTGCTCACAATTTCTACCCTTTCGAAACCCAAATTGGTTATCAGACAAAATATCATTTTCATTAATATAATCAAGAATACGAATTGAAACCAACTTTTCCATGACTTTGCCAAGGACACTGGTCAATGAAACTGGCCTATAACTATCAACCTTATCCTTAGGCTTACCAGATCCTTTGTAGATAGGAACCACATTAGCATCTTTCCAAGCAGTAGGCATTTGACCTTTGGAAATAAAAACATTAAAAAGATTACATAGAATTGGAGCAAGTTCAAAACAGCATACCTTTAAGAAAACAGGAAGAATCTCATCTGGACCAGGTGATTTAGAGGTGTTCAGATTCTGAAGAACTTCAAGGACCTCATTAACAGTAAATGGATCAAAAGAAATAGGTGTACCACCATGGATAGGAGTGGAATCACCAAGAGAAGTCAGATCAATTGGATCATAAGTGCCATCAAACTTACTAGAAAAATGCTTATTAAAAGCAGAAGCAATTGTTTCAGTATCATTCACAATACCATCATCAATAGAAAAACAAGAATTATCAGGGCATTTTCTCTTAGAAGCTACATATGACCAAAACCTTTTTGGATTAGTCTGGTAATCATTGGAAATATCATTTGTGTACATTGAATGATTCTTTCTAATAAGTGACTTAAGCTTACGACTACAATCCTTAAACTGCTGCTGTGCTACAACAGACTTACTACACTTAGCCCTTTTATACAACATTTTCTTCTTTGTACACAACTTTCTTATTTCCTTGGTCATCCATGGCAAATTTTTGTATTTCTTAACAACCTTCTTTGGAACAGAATTATCAATACAAGTGTTGAGGGATGACTCAAATCTATTCCACATAACATCAACATCTGTTTGATCAAAACATGAATACCAATTACAGTTACAAAGAATATGCAATAAGACTAAATTGACCTGGGCGGACTTTAGTGGAGGGTTTTAGTGGATGGTCACATATATATGCGAGTCTATTTGAGTGACATGTAGTAAGTTGACACATTCATGTTTTGACTGCTGTTTAAAATGGCACAGAAAATGAACCAAAGTAACATCCTTTTTAATTTGAAAACCTTGTCATTTATATTATTATCATGACAAAAACATGCAGATGCCAGAAACGTTCAAAGGGTTGATATACTGAGTGCAAACTTGAATTGCAAAGTGTCCATTATACAGTATAGTCGGACCTTGAGGATTTCTTAAATGGAAGACTAAAAAACATAATCTCAGCTTTAAAATGATACTATTTCAAGTTAATGTGTTATGCAGTACCCAGAAGTGGAGTTTTATTTCAGTAAAGCATGACATGTCAAAATATGTACAAGCAAGAAAAGTTGTGTTGAATTAAAATTTTATGTACGTTTCCAATTCAACTTACTTCTAGAAAATGTTAGTTGCCAATATTTCGGAGATGAAATGAAAGATAGTATTTTGCAAAGAGTTAATGAAAGGCATGAACCATTCAAGTATGTAAACATCTCAATTTTGTCAGATGACAATTTCAACATGAATGTTTCTCTGTGTCTTAAAATAAAAAAATGTGATCCTGTTGAACGGTCACTTATCATATCATGATATATACTTGATAAATCTTGGGAGTATGCAGCAAGCAGCCGATTAACGTTCATAAACCAATATGACCATACGGGGAAATAACTTAGTCCGCAGTTTCCCGAATCATAACAACATACCCAATCTTGCTGATTATTCAGATTGGTAATTGGTTTGTCCATGTGTTAGCAACGAAATTAGTCAAAAATGATACCCAAATCATGAAAGATTCACACATTAAATATATTAAGCTTGTGACAGAGTCTGCTTGCTTGCTTCATACTTCAAGGTTTAGAGCAGTGTGGTTTAGAGTATAAGTATACAGTAAAGTAATAAATGTCAGAACATTCTTACTATTGGTGTTAACCTGGTGGCATTTCATGAGGTGGGTCAAAAATGTGTTACAAAGTCAAAATGGTCAAAAAAACAATTTTTTGATATGATGTTGATATTATTGATCTCTTTCAATTCAAGTAACTTTTTAGCCAAATATCACAATTGGCATAATGGGCTAATTAATGGTTAATTACTCCATATACGGCAATGCAAACTGTAATTTTCAAATGCGTTTTACTCAAAATTGCCCGTTTTTACTTAAACAAGTCATAAATTGGAATGATTAATGGTAAACAGTTCATTTTTTCAGGATTTGTTCTAAACACTTTAATAGTTACTGTGATGCATTAAACTTGAAACCAGGGTTCGTACGGTCCTTGAGAGTCCTTGAAAATCCTTGAATTTGAAAACACCTTTTCAAGGCCTTGAAAGTCCTGGAAATTTGCACAGAGTCCTTGAAAGTCCTTGAAAATTGATAATTTATGGCTAACTGATCCCAAATTCAGCGAGTGGATTGATGTCGGCAGGAACAAGAGTTCAGCATACTGCAAATTATGCTGTGGTAAGTCCTTGAAAATCATGCTTTTGGACCTTGAAAGTCATTGAAAAGTCCTTGAATTTTAAAGGCTCCAAGGTGTACGAACCCTGTGAAACAGACCCCTTAGGGTTTTGATGTTAATGACCTTCAATTAATTAGAGGCGGGCTATACAAGGGGAGAAAAATGGCACGTTTTAAATCATTCTGTCTTAACTCTTACTTGATGCAGCTTGATCCCCTGAACATTTTGACACCAAATTTGTCAAAATCGGACAAAAAATGAGAAAGTGCTGCCCAAAAACTGATTTGAGGGGGGGGGGGGGCTGGGGATAAATTTGTCAATTTACTGTAATTATATACCAATTTTTAGCCATGTTGGTGACTATCTAAATGTATTTGAGGTCACAGAATCCATTTGTGAATGTTTCAGCTGTGTCAAACCTTCCGAAATGGTGATTTTCTAAATTTTGGCTATCTACCGCATCCGTAGGCACCGCATCCATAAGCACCACCACCCTTGTACTGCCAAGTTCAAACCATTGTCTCTCTTCAATTATGTAACCCATGAAGACCAAATTAACACCACAAATAGCAGAAAGTGTAAGCTTTCAAATGAGACATAAAACAAGCCCATAGGTCACGGAATAGTGAATTTACATCAAATTAAATTCGAGAACCCATGAAAAAATGTAACAACACCACCTTTTTAGCATACCCACCTAATGACATGCCACCACCTATAAACACTTTAAAAAAACTCTCTGAATTTTTATACTTTGTGTGCCATAATGTGTGTGCTGAAATAACAACTATTTTGTGTCTATAACAAGTTTCATAGTGTATTTTCTTTTTAGAAAGTAAACAAGTTTATGCAGGCTGTCATACTAAGTTGTGTGCTCAAGATACAATGCCAGGCTCAATTGATACAGATTGATGCGAATTTCGGCAAGGAGCCGACATTTTTTCCCAACATTTGAGCTCCATGATTTTTCATCATTTAGTTTTGGTGGTTAAGGGAGTTTAGAATCTGTTTCTCTACATCTATGGGCACATTATTTTTCTGCAGTTAAAGCAATACCGTAAGAGTTTGATCAGAAATGGTTTTGAGTAAAAACAGCAAAAAATGAAGGAACGTGACTATCTAAAAGCATTTTCAAGTGTATTTTGTTAAAAACTTGTTTTGCCATAGAAAATGGATAAAAAATATATGTGTGCTTTCCTATACTAATACACATGATTCCAAATTTAATACAACAAATGACCATAAAAGAAAACATCCAAATCGTTTGATTCCGAATTTAATTGAGGAAATGGCCATAACAGAAAAAGTAAGCATATTTAAGCCAAATCATTTTGAGGGTATTAGTATCTACCAAAAACAAACCCAATAAGCTAAAAAAAAAATCAAATGTCATGGAAGACAGGGGGCACTCCATTCTAACTCTTTATAATATTATTTTAAGCATTTCAATACAACAAGCTTATCAGTTGTTTGATCATGTAATTATGCCAAAAGGTGCTGATCAGTGAAATAACAGACTATGTAGGATTTGAACTTGGAACTTGGCATTATGAATACAATATATGTCTGTTTAGGTCAGCATTATAGGAATCATTGGACTAAGTGTTTTAATTTGTTTTTTCAGAAAAGTACATGTCAGCAGAATTTGCCAATCGTTGCCATTGCAGTTCAAAAGTTGAACCAGGTGATGGGTATTGATTAACAAAGTCTTTTTGATGTTTAATTTAACAGATTGTCACAAAACTGTGATGTGTTATTATCACGCAAATTGGATTGCACATCAAAAAAGACAACTTTTCAACTTTCCCCCTTATAAATATTCATGAACTAATGCCTATTTATTGGCCTGTCAAAAGCTACTCCCATGTGATAGTTTTGAACATTTCCCTACATCATCATCCCCAGAGTCAGGAATGTGTGATAAAAGAAATACTACTACATACCTGTCAACCTGTAAATATATGATAGTAGACTTTATAACCAAAAAAGCAGTTATTTCACTAAAAAGTGGGTTTTGCACAAAAAAGTACCAAGAAGTTATGTAATTTTACAGATTCAGAAATCTTATTGGTAAAGCTACTTCCCATGTGATAGTTGTCACCATTTCCTTACAATATCATCCCCAGAGTCAGGAAAGTGTAATAAAAGAAATAGTAGTTCTAAATTCATTATAACAAAAGCTGATAAAGAAAAGCTGTATTATAAAGAATTATTTTTCCTGTACCAGTTAGCTATTTTGTTTTATTGTTTTTAAAACCCTGATATAATGAAATTTTGGATATAAAAAAGTAATTTGTCCATCCTCAGCAACTTCGTTATAAAGAGCCCAGGCCTGAAAGAGTTTCCACTGTATCATGCATATCAGTCATATTGGTAAAGTTGACAATCTACCTATCCCTTAATTGGCACTGTCTATGAGACTGTTTTCCAAATTTCCTGAACTTTTACTTGAAATGGAGTATTATAAGGAAACTTAACTTTTTTAAAACAACATGGGAGGTTAAACAAATATATGCTTCAAATGGGACCCTATGTGGCTACCAGCAGACAAGGAGTGAAATCGTGGTCTTGAGATCTACGCATCCTTATACCAATCTAGGTTAGTAACCCTCCAGTACATTTAACCTAGTGACAGCAGGATTTTCGTGCCTGTATTGAAATTATCCTCATTATTTTGTCGTATTTTCACTAACCTATGCTTTAAAGGCCTAGATAGAGAATCTGAAAATTGTATACATTCAAATGGGACAAGTTGATTTAACATATTTCCGATGTTTCGGTAATTAGGCCTTATCAGTGTTTGATATTGCATTGCCTTTTGTCAGCATTTCATCATTGCCACGTCAGACATGAAATGTTTGTTTATTGATATTGATTTTGATATTATTCAGTGCAATTTGTCACAAAAGATAACAATTGATAATATTCACCCGCATAATTACTTTTATTGATATATATGACGCCTCAATACTTTGACCGGCTAATGAACCTCAACAAGGGGTAGCTATTTTGTCAATAAAATATCTGCTTTATTAAGCAAAACTGCCATCAGTGTGCATTTGCAATTGGTAGCAGATACGTTCTTTTCACTTGAAAATTCCAAATTAATCTATTAACATGTAATAACCATATATTCCACCATGATGTTGAATAACAAATGCCAGCAATTATGTCTTTACCACTGCCAACAGTTAAAGAAAGTATCTGCTAGAATGAAGATACAGTATTTTTAATACTGTGTTTTGCATTACAGGGTACCAATCTCAAATCGAAATTAGGAAATGTTGTTAGCAACCATATAAACAAATCTGATTCTAAATCTATTCATAAAATTGAATCTGTGTGATATTTTGATGGCAAAGAGCTAGTCTTACTTCAAATGCAGATACTATATGAGTAACTTAATCACTATCATGCAGTCATAATAGTCCAGGCACAATGATACCCCATTTTTAATAGCTCATTTTCCCAAGTTTTGTAATAAAACACAAGTTCATATCATCCACATCCCTTTAAAAGTTGCACCCTTGTTTTTTGCAAAGTAAAGTAGTAATTGAAACTTATAGAAATATTAGATCTGTGACAAAAGTATTTTGAAGCTTTAAAAAATGGGGGAAATTAATAATTATAAATAAA
This sequence comes from Ophiothrix spiculata, assembly GCA_000969725.1. Classification (NCBI taxonomy): domain Eukaryota; kingdom Metazoa; phylum Echinodermata; class Ophiuroidea; order Amphilepidida; family Ophiotrichidae; genus Ophiothrix; species Ophiothrix spiculata. Next base: position 100,856 of record JXSR01S060114.1, on the reverse strand, counting down.
AACAAAACTTACTGCTCAGATATGACTAAATTGACAAAATGTTTAACATTAATATGTGCGATTTGGATATTAAAAATTTAGCAAGTTGATTGTCTATCAGCACTTTCAAACACACTACTCTAGATTGAGCCAAAATAATCTCATTAAAAAATCAAACATGCGGTATTCATACTCATATTTTTTCCCCATAAAATGAACACAGTATACAGAAGTAAGGGAGTGTGAATAAATACCTTAGGCAGGCTTCCTCATGTGACTGACACTTGCCATTTAAAACCTTATCTGCAAAATGTATGTGGCACTTGAGCAAAAATAATAAATAATAATAATAATAAAGGATGCACTGGCCTGCTTTATGGGGTGGCTGAATGATTTTATACATCAAAACTAAATAGACCCTTGTGTCATTTCTAAACATTTGCATCTCCCCATACAACAGTACCCAAATGCTTGTGTCCCTTCTTTTACAAGTTGAAAAAATTATAGTTTATTTTATATCATGTGTCATACTTTTTAAAAATAAGAATGGTAGCACCAGGATTTTCAAAATGGGGCCACACTGGGAACAAATGAAACAATGTGAGGGAAGGGGGGGGGGGCATTTGAGCAAAATGGGAGAAAATTGTGTCATTACAAAATTGCGAACATTTTTGTAATGTATGCAGAGCGCATGGAAAGTTTTGTCAGATTTTCTAATTTCAGGCTAAGTAAAATCTTGAAATTTGTTGAAAACTTATTTTGACTAAAATTTACAAAATACCTAGAAATTTGTGAGAAGAAAACATATTTTTAACATTTTGCATTGAAATTATCAAAAACAAGGGAAATTTGAGTGAAATTAGTGTCATTGGCACTGCATTTATGAATGCTCTAGATTAGTCTAAATTTCCAAACAGTTCTGTGCATGCCCATAACCAGAAGTTCCAAAAGGAGATATCCTAGCTAGCCGAATAACGTTTTCTGAACGTTAAAAAATGGTTTTTAGTTTTGGTCAGAAAACGTTACCAAAAATCGTTTCAAAAACGTTAAACTGTGGAGTTTTCTTTTTTTCGCCTCAAAACATTGTTAGAAACGTTAAAAATAGGTTCAATTTACGTATGAAAAACATGAAAGACCAATGCTTTAAAAAAGTTTCCTCTGGAGTTATTTTTGAACGTTTTCAAAACGTTTGAAAATGTTTTATGAAAAACCAAACCTATTTTCAACCAATTGTTAACGTTTCAAAAACGTTCCAAGAAAGGTTTATGAAAACAAACCCAATTGTAACTGATTCAGAACGATTGAAAAACATTTCAGACACCTTTTGTGTTTGCTGGGATTGCTTCAGATTCAGTTTCCAAATTTTTGTTTTGGTTGGCTCCAAACCTGGGAAAAGATGACCAGTTTTGGTACTTAAACTTCATTTTTATGTAAACCTTAACTTTGAGGGAGTTTTATTGGTTTATTTGTTTGAGAAATTTTAATAATAATAATAATAATTTTAGGTTTGGAGGACTTATTTAGTTGTGGGCCTGTTTTTGTCTCGGTTTAGAAAATGAAAGAACAAGGAAATTAACTTACATGTTTTGCAATCAGAACAAAAATCAAGGGATAATTGAAAACCAAAGTTGCAAATATCAGCCTTTTAAATGAATGTTGATTGGAATGGATATTTTTCCTTTCTGTAACCAATAAATCCCCTATTATGTGCTCCTCATTGATTGATATTTTACAGGAAAATTGTAGTTTTTTTTAATAAATATGTTATGAAATAATAAAAGTGAAAGTAAGTAATATTTGCTAACTTCAGGTACAACATTAAAATAAAAGTTTGTTTTCAGGTCTTTACCATAAATTTAGAGAGGAGCTACCAGATTGCTTATGCCAACCCATGCTATGGCGTCATCGACCATGGAGCCTAGATTGAGAGTTTTTAGTCCCACTCTGTTCCTGCTAAAACACTAAAATGTGGCGCTGAAACTTGATTTTGCGCAGCGACAAACTACGCAAATAATAGTTTATGCAAATGATACTCAACTCTCGGGGCTCAACTCTGTAGTAGTAGTAGTATTAAAGACAAGATTTTAAATCCGGTTTTATCCCCATCACGGGGGTGGCCGGATTCACCTCACACTCGCAACATATAGACATAGTTCAAAATTCAAATATTAGGGGACACCATTTCACTTTCAGGGAGCATGGAAGTGGTTTTTTTTTTTTTTTTAAGAAAATAAATTTTGTCTTGACCCAAAGATGCGAGAATTAAAAAAAAATGTCACCCAACTACTTCAAGATAACGAAAAACATAAAAATATCGGAAGGCAGCTAAGTGGCACGTGTGGTATCTCTCCTCTAAATCGTTGGTGTTTACACATCAACACTCTTCACTTGAATGAGACACAATTAAAGAATGCATCATTTATTTTAGGTTTTCAGTTTTTGCACTCAGTTATAGTTAGTTTCTAGTTATGAAATGAAATCATTTACCGTAAAGATTTACATCATTCAAATGTACTATTTCAGAGGTTCTGTTTTCACTTAGTCATGTATGATTTGTCATTTTTGCCTCGATGACAATTTGGCAAATCATTGAGGCTTGTTAAATTCTAGATGAACTTTACGACCATTCACAAACACTTCGCAGAAAGAAACAACCCCCTCCTTTGGACCTTTGGTTCTGTTGCCAGGGCACTGGCAAATACAAAACTAAACAAAAAATGGGGAACTTATAATTATTTAATAATGAAAACAGAAACATATGCTCAGAAAATATTTTAGGAAACTTTTAAGTATTGTTAATCAAAACTGAAACATAACTGCTGCATGATGCTAGGTTTGCACATCCGGATCTACTGTACATTATTCTGCGTACATGCATATGTGTAAATGGTTTACGGAGATGCGGATCTCAGATCTGGATCTGCTTAGCCGTTTGTGGTGTGCAATAGTTCTTTTCCAACATAGGGAAGAAAATTGGCAAAAGTTTTTCAAAACTTTTCCAAATGCTTCTAGTATGTATGTAATTGTATTTAGTTAATTGACAATAATTTTGGACCCCAAAAATCAAACGTTTCAGTTGTTTTCAAGTTGTTAAAACCAATGCTTGGCTCATATCTGAGAAACTGGATGTCAATATTTACAGAGCACAGGATCTTATCTCAGCCGGATTCCAACTTTAACAGATTGTATAGATAACCTGATTTATCAAAAAATAAAGTTCTGTCAGTTCCTGTTTCATGTCCTTTAGTTTGCTATCAGAGCGTCTAGGCATTCAGTCAAAAAGAATCTATTTCAAGCTGGCTGGTTTGGTACTAGTGCTAATAAATTAATTGTTCTGTAAGCTTCTATAAAAGAGCTGCCTGTCTATGAAAATTCCTGGATCCGCCCCTGTTTAGAGCTGCATTTCATCCTTTGCAAGAGTTCAATTTCCACTGTTTTATATATGGGTCACTCATCATCAGTGGCATTCATTTGAAGTGAACAGGCTAAATTTCAATAAAAAATAAAGGCCAGAGTGGAAATTTCATCTCCCAAGAGTGAAGTAAAAAGATGGTTAAAAAAGTGAAATTGTATTCTTTCAAGTGAAAATGAACAATTTGTCACTTAAAAAGAGTAGAAAAGTGGATTTGAACTCTTCAAGTGAAATGAAGGTCACTTAAGAGTTTAGTAAAATGATGAAATCCTGAAAGTAAGGGTACATCTAAGGTTGTTTTTGACTAGGAAAATGTTATTGATTTTGTGCCATTTTTAATTGTATGGTATTTTAAAAGCTGACTGGTCTCCATGTGACCATTTGGAACCCAACCCAGGACCAAATGCCTGTCGCCTAAACGAAAGTTTTGGTATTTGAACAGGCCTGTATTTGAATTCTAGCACAAATATTTGCTGTTTATTTTTGAATCCCTTCATCATGTGACATGTTCAAAACATTACATGTTGTTAGCAACCCAATGAATGGTTAGGCCAAAGTATTTTGGTATAGGCCTGGTAGACTGGAATGCAGGTTTCAATCACCAAAGGAATGCAAATATTTTTCAGCGGTATGCGCCAACATGCCTGGACAGGCTTTAGGTTCAAACTTTTGGAGGTTAAATGCCAATGGTATTGATGCATTCACTTTGGCCTTAAAACTTCACTTTAC
>JXSR01S060114.1:31752-41854 GCA_000969725.1 Ophiothrix spiculata | reverse complement strand
CGAACATCCTATTTAAAGTAACCAAGCGTGCAACAGTATTTTGAATACCCTAAAGGAGGGCAATCTGGTGTTGGGGAAGACCATACCGGAGAGAATTACACATGTCAAGCCTGGAGGTCTCAAAACTATACAGTGGCATGATGAGTATTAGATACGTTCGTATACGGCCAATTATAATTAATAATAACAAATTGCATTTCTTTTTTGTCTTCAGAAATAAGAGCTTGACAACAGCTGTTGGTTTCAAGATACCACAGACACCTTGACCAGCACTATGTCGGCGCATAAGAAATCCAAACGCCCTTGGGGTACCATCACCAAACCAGATCACATGCATCTAGGTCACAAAAAGGTCACTGAATATGAAATTGATCAAACTGTGAGTAGACTATACTATGTGCCAAAAGTATATGATGCCAAAGCCAATCGACCAAATAAAAAGATGAGTGCTACTGATGTAGAGGACATGATTGAAAGACTGACCAATAAAGCTTGTGATAAAGCGTCGGATGCAAGACGCGTGGCGGAAGGCCCGCTGAAGGACATGGGGATTCTCAACTCATTTGCATGGAAAGGTTATAACTGATTCTTCCATAGATTGGACCATGATTCAGCATACTTAACAGTGTAACCTCGTTAATAGAGCTCTGATAATAAAAAATTGTCTAATACAAGGTGATTTTGATGTCCCAAATTTTACAATCCCCCAAATCTTGTATTAACGACATTCCACTGTAACTCATTTTCATTGTTCCATAGATTGGACTATTGCCATATTTTATTTTTACGTGATGATAATAATGATTTTGGATGATATTAATTAGATTTATCATGTATGTGTGTAGTAAGCATACCCAGTACTTCTTTTTTATTCTTAATCCCTACGCATGTTTTACCTTGTTTTATATGTATTTTATGTTCTTTTTGAAAATGTAACTAAATAGATCAGACCCATTACCAGAGGTTTGAAAAGGAGTGACTTGACTCAAATGTTTGTTTTGTTTGATCCAAAACTAATTTCAGAGGGAAATGAAAAATCCTCACAGTTTGCCACCCCACAGTAGAAATATGCTAATAGACAGTGAGAGCATATTGTTTTTTGCGTGTCACATGAAAAATGTTGCCAAGAAATTATCATTTATTTTCAATAATAGAGGTCAAAGTTTAAATAATACGAGGTAAGAGGTATAAAGAGAAACTATCGATACTATCAACTGTATGTAAGGCCTGAAAACTGTTTGATTGGCATAACCCTGCAAACTCAGTTTCTTGATAAAATGAAAAAAATAAGGTTGGGAAAAAGCACCTAAAATTGTGAAATTTTGTGCTTTAAAATATGAATTTTAAAAACAAAAAAGCACCCAAACTAGCACTGAATAGAGTGTTTTTAATTGAAATTCTTGCTTAAATATGCCAATCAAACAGATGTTTAGGCCCAAGTAAAACTTAAGTCACAATTACCCGCACGATGTCCATATGAATAGTGACGGATTCACACATAGTATTCTGTAATTTTCGAAACCATTTTTATGATATTTTAATGGTCTACAGAGGCAGTTTTGCAAAACAACCCATATTAAAAATTTGCAAAAAATGGTCAAATTGTCAGTTCTGACAGCATAACCCTTCAGTAATGCTGTTCATAGCCATTTGTATAAAGTAATTGTGGCCATAGTTTTACATAGGCTTGCTTACGTTTATTCAGTTTTTAAAATTGTGTTTGTTTAATTTTTTGTGTTTTTGAGATCTTGCAGTGAGTTACCTGGCCCAAGCCCAATTCTCTACTAATATTGCACACTTCTAAAAGAGTAGTTACCGTACAGCATAAAAGTCTTTGTTATCAGTTGCAAATCAAGTTATGATGTACTACTGAAGCATGGGTGTTTTATGCGCAGTATGTTTAGTCATTGATGCTGCTTATTGTGGTGCATTTGGGAACATAGATTTTTAAAGACAAAGTCTTTAAAAGACAAAAGTCTTTAAAAATCTATGGTTTGGTTTATATTCAAAGCTAATATGAAGGTGGATTTAGAGTTTTTGGCACATAGAATGATACTTGATGCAACACTTCTATGTTAAAATTGTTTACACTTTCATATCAATGCACCTTTCAGGCATGAGAATTTTCAGATAATTATCTGATTTCAGATATTTTAGATATTTTTATTATCCAAATTCAGATATTTGGTGCTTGATTTAACCATTTTGGTGGCTTATTTACCAAATTCAGATATTTTCATGAGAAATCATTCTCATGCCTGACCTTTGGATTAGAATGGAGATTTATTGATGAAAAATTGATATTGTATCGATTACATTTTCATTTGATAATGCATCAAATACTAGTATTCTATCATGAAATAGTTATTACACTGATTATGTGGAATCTAGTTGAACTTGACTTAAATTGATGCGAGTTTTGGCCAGGGTAAATGAGGTATTAGATTCAGTAAAATTGAACAATTATATTAAGCTTAAATTATATGTGATGATAATAATACCAATATGTATAAAACAGCCAAAGAACAGTAATTTGTAAGTTGTTAGTAAAAAAAATAATAAGTAAGAAAAATTTGGTGTAGTTTGGTGTATAAAGCCAAATTATGCACACGCACTTTAAATAAGGTTCATGTAGTTTTTGAAACTATAGGTGAATTCTGTTGCTTTTATTAAAAAGTCTTCTTTGCCTTACTTCAGCTCTGTCAAATATTACAGATTTTATGCTTTCTGAACAATTTGCCTGACAGCTTTTTGAACAAAGTGTACCTTGCATGATGTAAACTAAGTAGTGATTCATGTTTTAAATGAGATGGAAGAAGTTGAAAATTGTTACAAATTTATGTAGATTATAAGGTCATTGTCATTTATTGATCAAAATCATGCACAAAATGAAAGTCTGATCTCTAGATTCAATAAAAGCATACAAATACTTAAGATTCCAGAATACCCTTCATATGTTTGTATAAAAATGTGTTTGTATCATTGTCTTTTTACGGTAGTTTGTAATATAGTTGTTGCAGGCCAATAACCAACATCACCAACTTTTGTGTGGAAAGCTTTTTATAATAAACACACCAGCATATGATAGCATACATGTATGTTTTATTGGTTTAGAATGATTTCATTTACCATCTTGTACATACACTTGTCAATATGTGACCATCCATCCCAAACCAGCCGTAAATGGCACCTCATTTTTAATTATTTGCAAAGACCATGCTTTAAGAATTAAAATGACACCTTAATAAACTTCACACAAAGGTTGTCAGAGAGTAAAATGTATAACTGAGATAAACGGAGATTCAGATAAACGCATTAAAAGATAAGTAAGCCCTAGATTTTCTGTTGATTGTCTTAAAAATATGCAGATTCATTTCTTATTTCCAGGGGCGTAACCAATGAGGGCCCCCCCCCCCCCCCCCCCGGAAGCAAAAAATCGGGAAGGAGAACAAAAAAATGGGAAGGGAAGGAATGGAGGAAGAAGAGAAAGAGGGAAGAAGGAAGAAGAGAAAGGGGAAAAAAGAGGAAAAAGGGGAAGGAAAAAAGAACATGAAAGAAAAGGAAGAAAAAAGGGAAAGGAGAAACGAAAGAAGAAAGAAACTATTATTTCATCCAAAAATATGCGTTTTTTAGCTAAAATAAACAATTTTGTCCAAATATTTTTGCGCACACACGGGCGTTAAAAAGCACCATCACTGCCTCCAAGTCAGTACAAAAATCGGGAAGCCTCTGAGTCTTGCCCGCCCCCCCCTCGGACGGTCAGAGCTGGTTACGCCCCTGTCTGCTTATTTCTTGAAATAAAACTTTGCTGGTATTTTGTAGTAAGCACAAGGATTGTGAATCTGTCAAAAAAATCAAATACCTTGACGTGTATTTTCACCTGTAGCGCAAATTGAAGTTTCTGGCATTTACGTTCTATACGGGCTGGACAGCCACATATAAACCTCAAGTTGTCTGGTTTTAAGGTTAAAAAAAAGGAAAAAGTTTGTTCCTGTTTCCTAAGCACATTTGTGACCCTTCATATCTTAGAAATCTTATCTTAGAGGTACCTTAATGGTCCCAAAATCAATATTTTGGTCTTGTCTTCATAATGCTTTATGACACCTTACTTTTGATTATCGGGTGTTTGATTGCAAAGTTATAGTCAAATCTGTTTGTGTACTTCCTAAATCTTGAATGGAGAGGTTTTTTTTCTTAGATTTTAATACTTTTTTAATGTTTTGGATATTGGAACCTAATTGACATGATCCTATACATGTCACATTACACGTTACTTGCCTTAAACTTTTGTACCGTTGATTTTGACATTTCACCGGTAATAAATCATCCAATATTTAGTCCACCACCCGCCAAGTTACCAATTTTCATCCCTTGAAGGACAGGAATATGCCTTGAGGGTGTCATTGTGTCCTTCACAACCCTCAAAGTTGACCACATAGTAGTGGGTGGGCTAAATATTGGATGATTTATTACCAGTGAAATGTCAAAATCAGTGGTACAAAAGTTTAAGGCAAGTAACGTGTAATGATTATACCTACAAAACAAAAATCAAAAATACAATTAATTAAGGCATGGTAATATTCTCGATAAAATTTGACCTCTTGACATAATTTTTAAATGTGTTAACCTTCAATGCCTCATAGCATGAAATATAATATGCCAATGTTAAGGTACCTAGAGATATGATAGGTCACAGTTGTTTTTTCTAACCAAAAATGATGGCAACTTTTGAAAAGCTTCCTAGATTAAGATTTCTTTTTAACAAAACCAAAATCAGTGGGTTTGATATCTGACGCCCTTCATAATTTTGGGCAAAATTTATCTTTATTTTAAGGTAGAAATTCATCACCCATCTCAGTTGTTGGGGAATGGCATCTAAATAAAAGTTAAAATTAGAAAATATTTGTACATTTTAACATAAATTGATCTGTACAATTCCTAGTATCCTCACCCTTACATTCTGGTTTGAATGGAAGAGGTGATTTGTCAAGTACGAGGGAATATCAATATCAAAAAGTTTTAATTATCACTGAGGGGGAATACACGTACAATAAGGAACATAATTTTACTATGCTGTCCGTAAAATGCTGGAGAAAAATTAGGCCACAGCTTTGATTTTCCATGATGGCTACCATAGGCTTGATTATTTTCCTTTGGATAATTGTGAGCCATCATATCAAAAGGTACCTTAATACCGGCATAGTAAATTACGAGATATGGGCCATTGAAACTGAGCATAGTCAAAAATCATGTCCAAGGTCGAATTTCTAATTTCATTAGAAATGTTACCTTTGAAGTGTATTCTATCATATTAATAGGGTTCGAACATCCAAAACATAAGACAAATGTTTTAAAAACCAAGATGAAAATCCTTTCTCCATTCAAGTTTTACCAGTACAGAAACTTTCAAACTCGATTTTCTCAGAACTATAGTTTTCCGAATCAGCCTGATACCTTATATGTAACTTTGCAATCGAACATCCAATAACTAAAAGCAAGGCATCATTTTAAAGCTTAAAATATAATCTTTCAGATACGACCAAAAAATCAATTTTCATTTTGGGACCCTTAAGGTACCTTTTGATATGACGTGTCACAATTTCAAAACACAAGCCTATAATAGCGGCCACCTTGGAAAATTAAAGCTGTGGCTGGGTTGAGATCGCCCGCACAAAATTGTGGCCTAATTTTGCTCAAGCATCTAAAGTTAAATTCACTGTCCATAGACTGCCAATGTAGAGATCTTCTCTTAGCCAAAAATTCCTTATTGCAGAGATGCCACTCTTCAGGTTTTAACCTGAAATCAGGTTTTTTAGAAGCTCAAACCATGATTTCAGGTTTTTTTATGATCTCAAATTTACATATTTTCATATATTTTTGGCCCTTTTTGGAGTATCTTTCAAGAATTTGTGGCTTTTCATGTTTTTTTCAATGAAGTCAGTGGCTTCTCTGTTATTGGGTTTCACCAAAAATCAACAGAAACCATGCTTTATTATGTAGTAGACTGTAGTAAAACAATCTTTATTCAGGGTTTATACTTTTAACTCATATCAGTTACAGAAACTGGTCCCCCATGAGACCCTGATAATTGCATTAAATGAAAAATATGACATCATTTGTTGACCGGTTTCCATAATTTTGGTATCAATGGAAAGAGGAGGTCCTAACCTACACTATATGGTATCAAACATAACTTTGGGTGTATCATAGAAATACTGGGATGAATTAAACTCAATGGTTTGTTTTGTTCTATTTATTCTTGAGTTATTCAGGCTACAAAATCTTGTCCATATCAGTGATGAATTCAATTTCAACGTTTCACCTTCTGTAAGTCCAAACAAACAATTATTGGACAATATACAGGGTGTGCCTATAAAAACGCAAGATTGGAAAACAAATATATTAAAAATATAACAAGCAAAGTTTATCATAAATTCACCATTGATATTAAAATAGAGATTCTCCCCTTCATTATGCTTTTTATTTCATTCAATTTGGACATTCCTATCCGGAGATACAGCGAATTGAAAACCCGGTGGAGCACAAATTTCAATCTGGTCAGATTTGTGAAAATCAGATGAAGTCTGTTAATCGAACTATAGGGCGATATGCATCCCAGAAGTGAGCAACTTTAAACTGATTTAATTCATTTTACAATTTGTGTAGCTCAAAAAGGATTGTTCATTAATTACTTACAATGAAGACCAAAGAAGTGATCAACTTGATGCAAGAATTATTATCAATAATGAAATACTTTTAACTGTGGTACTTTAGTCAGCATCAACTTTAAAACAAACAAAAAGTCAAAGGCTTTCGTATTTTGACCCCTTATTGTAAAACCAAATGAATTTCTAAAAATGTTTGACTCAGATGCAGTACTGAGTTACAATTGTAACTTTGAGAAAAAGAAAAATTAATTTTTGTATCAAAATAAACTTGAAAGCTAAGGGTCACATAAACACTAAGTCACATTATGCCATACAATCAGAAGCGGAATTTGACATTCCGGATTCGGGAAACTTTAAAAATGAAGTTTTTTGGGAGATAACAACAAAAGTAAAAGTTTTCTGACTTTTTTGAATGATTAGATACTTTCCAACTTATGCTGTGTTTCTACTGAGCATCCACCAGAGTACACCTTTTCTATCCACCATTTTTGTGAGTGTTGTCGATCTGGATCACCGACAAACGCCACGTTTCTACTCAACGCGAAAAGGTGGATGTCGTCTCAAAAATCGAGACATGCCAGGGAAACCGGACGTGCTAAATGAATTGCGGTCACACGCCAGGTTGTTAGCATGTATTGGACAGTATCCTTTTCAACCGAATAAATTGTAAAGAAATTCAATGTTTAAACTCCTCATTTAAAAAAAAAGGAACGTTCCGTATGTAGATTTCGCGGGGTTGTAATGGTGCACTTCCGGTACACCTCCGGTACACCCGGCAACCGACGTTCGCTTGTGTTTCTACTGCGAATTTTCCCCGAAGACACACACCTCAAGAGGTGTAAGTCTTCGGATGCTTTGTTTCCGTGTGTCACACGGAAAATCGTTACCCGCTTGTGTTTCTACTGCGAATCTTCCCCGAAGTGATCAGAAGACACTCAGAGACACACGGCAACCCTTGCTCAGTAGAAACACGCTAATTGTGATATGTTTTCATCTGGAGATAAAGCCACTTTGCTTTAATGCCATATTGCAGCCTACTTTTGATATTGATTGTGACAATGAGATCATGAAATCGGACCACTTCAAATATTAAGGGCTTCACAGACTTTGTCATAACTTGAGAAAGGTCCAAATTTCACCAAATAAAAAGCTGTTTGAAGATGAGATGGTGTACAATACAATTCATAATACCTGTAGTCTTATTCATTCAGAAAAAATCGTACAAAATCTTGCGTTTTTATTGGCACACCCTGTACACAGAAATACAGCGAGGTTACATTTACATACAAAACTCCGGATTTCTGTTTACACTGTCCAGTAAACTATTATTACACAAAAACAGGACAATTGTTAAATTGTTCAGCCTATATATACACAAAACAGGCCATTTACATTTGTGGACATCAAACCAACTTAGTAAAACAAGGAAATGAAAACCACAATCATTGTTTAGATAATGTAAGTTTCCATGATTTGTGTATTAAAAACAACATTTATTGAGCTCATCTGTGTTATTTTACTCAATACACTGATTTTGTTACTTCAACAAATGATACAGAGTGTATCAAAAGTTATTGTATCCACCTGTTATCAAACCTGGTAATATTGACTAGATCATGATTCACATATGCAACACTAGACCCATTAAAAATTATTCTCAGAAATTACCCGACATTTGATTGTAAGGATTAAATTCAGTATATCCAATATTGTTACTTTCCATCACATACTTCTAGTAAAGTAGTACCTCTCTGGTCAAATATGATTTATTGCAGATTTAAAAAGAACACACCTTCAACATAACATTAAGAATTTTTTACTTTTCAGATATTTTGAAATTTAAATGAAAGCTGGTAATTTGCTAGGAGTTTAATCCATAAACATTTCAAGTCTGTAAAAATCATAATTAAGTCAGAATTCTACTAAGTGGTATATTTCGTACTGTAGCAAAAGTGAAAAATGCTGCCTTTACTGGAGGTTTGTGATGGATGGTCACATATTGTTACATATTTTAAATAACAGTTGATTCAGAAAACAAATTACAATGATGAACATCAATTGATTTTGATCCTGCCTGTATATTTGACATATTTTTAATCAAGTTAGCTGTGATAGAAATTTCCTTTGGAATTTACAAGCATGGAGAAAGTACATATTGATATCATACAATGCAACTTATTTACCGTGTGTCTGGTAAGTTTACTACACGTATCATGATTCGTAAAGTTATAGGAAATGCTATGAAATCCATAATATACACAACACACTTATCAGTAAAGTTATAGATTTGAACCAGTTGTTGTCAGAACAACTCTTTTATCACAATATGCAACATAACTGACATATGGAAAAAGCGTCAACTGCACATTTTTTGGTACCGGTAAGCATTGGACAAGCGCCAATCACTGCAGTTGTCTGCACGCAATATTTGGAATGTGCAGCACCAGTTGAGAATTAAGACCTGATTTAAACCATTAGCTACAGCTTCCTATAGTATCTCATTGTTTATTTGCTTTTTGAAATTGTGTACTTCCCTAATGTGTTTTATATAGCGTGACAGTGGTGGAAATCAACAAATTATGCACTGCCAATACTTGCTTGATTAAGTTCCTTGTCATACACAACAGCTTAATTAACAAGTATCAGCAATAAAGAAAAAATGGTACAAATCAGAGGTAGCCACAAGCCCATATTTGCACAAGCAACAATCCCTAGAACAAAAGGTTTCAGACCTGATGGTGCTCAAGGTGAATGATCTATTACACATGTGTATAAGATCGTTCATCCGACCAGACCCATTAGGTCTTAAAATCATTTGTTGCCCATATGCAAACACAACCTTGTGGCTCTCAACCCTCGAAATAATCCTAAGACAAACAAGGTATTTATTTCTTACTTGCAAGATTCTAGCTTTGCGTACACGCTAACTAAGTCATTTAAGTTCAAACCACACTCTATTAGATCCAGGAATTTTCAACAGAGAGGGTGCCATTTTGTAGGTGCCTCGTCCATTTATTTTAATTTTACAGGCAATTTTGTATTGCAAAATTAGACAAAATGTCAATTTTTGTGGTACTTGTCAACTTATCTGAGCTACTTGGTTAAATCTGAAAGGCAAAACTCAAACTTGTTTCCTAATGTTGGAAGTAAATTTAGAAGCATTTAAGGCAGTGTGATTTTGAGATACAACAACAACTGCAAAAAAAAAAAAAACTGACCACACATGTTGAAGAAAAACCATGCATACATATCACCCGGGGGGGGTACTCGAAAAAAAATTTGGTAGGTATGTGAGATCCGCGATATCGAACATAGGGTCTTGCGGAACGGATTTTTGGTCAAAAATAGGGTCTATGGAACTGATTTTTTCCCGGATTGAGGTCTCAGGAACTGCCTTTTCCCCATAAAAATACGACTATTTGAGCTGAAAATCG
>JXSR01S060114.1:0-13360 GCA_000969725.1 Ophiothrix spiculata | reverse complement strand
ACTCGAAAATGTGAAATTTTAACTCGAAAATGTGAAATTTTAACTCGAAAATGGAAAATTCTGACTCGAAAATGTGAAATTTTAACTCGAAAATGTGAAATTTTGACTCGAAAATGTGAAATTTTAACTCGAAAATGTATAAGATTGACTCAAAAATATGAAATTTTAACTCGAAAATGTGAAATTTTGACTCGAAAATGGGAAATTCTGACTCGAAAATGTGAAATTTTAACTCGAAAATGCATAAGCTTGACTCGAAAATGGGGAATTTTAACTTGAAAATGTATAAGATTGACTCGGAAATGGGAATTTTAACTCGAAAATGGGAAATTTTAACTCGAAAATGGGAAATTCTGACTCGAAAAAGGTTAAATTTTAACTCAAAAATGTATAAAATTGACTCGAAAATGTGAAATTTTGACTCGAAAATGTGAAATTTTAACTCGAAAATATATAAGATTGACTCGAAAATGTAAAATTTTGACTTGAAAATTTTGTCTCGAGAGTCGAAACTCAATTTTTTTGACTCAAAACTCGAAAATGTTGACTCGAAACTCGAAACGCGAAAAAAACAAACACACTATCATTTCAGACACAGAGCTGGTATAGTTGTAGTCTCCAGTTACGAATCTAGCGGCACCGCGTTGGACTTTCTCCACTTTGTTGATGTTCCTCTTCGTGTGAGGATCCCAAGTGCAGGATGCAAATTCAACTGTTGGTCGAACAAACGTTGTGTATGCAGCAGCTTTGACTTGTTGACTGCAGTGGCTGAGATTAAGTGCCAGAAAGGCTCTAGTCCCATTAGCTTTCTTGGTGACTGCATCAATGTGACTGTTGAAGTTCAGGTTACTATCAAGATGGACTCCAAGGTATTTGGCTGATGGAACAACTTTGAGAGCTTGGCCATGGACAAAGTAGTCAGCTTGGATGGGACGGCGCTTGTTGGAGATTCGGAGCACCTGGCATTTTTTGGTGTTGAATTTCATCAGCCATTTCCGTTCCCAGTCTTGCAGAGCATCAAGGTCTTGTTGGAGAGAGACACAGTCAGCAGTTGTTGTTATCCGCTGGTAGAGGATGCTGTCATCAGCGAACAGGAGAGTTGTTGAAGACTTGATCTCACATTCAGGCAGATCGTTGATGAAGATCAGAAAGAGTAGCGGACCCAGTACACTACCCTGGGGGACACCTGAAGTAACTTTGGTTTCTGCACTTTTCTGTCCATCAACAAGAACGGTTTGTGTTCTTCCTTGAAGAAACAGCTCAATCCAATTGTAAATGGAGCCATGGATACCATAGTGTTTGACTTTTTACATCAAATGGCAGTGAGAGACTTTGTCAAAAGCCTTTTCATAGTCAAGTAATATCATGTCAGTCTGAGATTTGTCATCCAAACTCTTCACAAGATCGTTAATTGTGATAACCAGTTGCGTGTCACATGAGCGACTCTTTCTAAAGCCATGTTGTGCGTCAGATAGTATGTTAAGCTCAGAAAGATGTTGAATGATGGCACAGTGAATGATATGTTCACATAGCTTACACAGCACGTTAAGGAGATTGGCCGGTAATTAGCTCGTGAAGAGTGGCTACCTTTTTTGAAGAGTGGCACGATGTTAGCTCTCTTCCACTGTGCTGGGACTCTGCCTTGGTTAATGCTTGCTTGGAAAAGTAATGTGATCGCAGGTGCTATTTCTGAAGCAGTTTCCTTTAAGATCTTGGTAGGAATTCCATCTGGCCCTGTAGCAGTGAAGGGTTTCAGGTTCTTCAGGAGTTTTGTTACTCCATTCTGGCACACAGTTATGTCGCTCATCAGAGGATGTTGGCCATCTGGTAGATCAAGGAGTGGAGAACCGTCATCAGACCAGTCCAGTTCTTTTTTAATTTCTGTGATGCTGCTACCTCTGGTGTAATTTCCACTAACAAATCTTGCAGACCGGTTATGAATTGCTTCAAGATGATTGATGTGTTTTTTGGTATGGGTCCCACACAGATATGAACAATAGCTCAGAACAGGGCGAATCAATGTATTATAAGACATATCTTTCATTTCTGCGGTACATGAATATAAATTTCTTCAAAGAAATCCCAAAGTTATATTAGCTAGCAATTCTACTAATGTGTGTGTCCCAATTTAGGTCATGACTTATATCTATCTGCCCCTAGATATAGTATGGGAATCCGTATCTTGCAAAATGGTGTTATAAAGGGAGTATTGAAAATCAAATTTACTTCTGGCGTGTGATATACGAAGCACATAACACTTACTGGCATTGAATTCCATCTGCCACTTGTTCTGCCATTCTGTTAATTTGTCAAGATCACTCTGTAATAGGCTGGCATCCTTAGGACCAGTTACACGGTTATTCAATATACAGTCATCAGCGAACAAGCGGACATTTGTCCAAATTCCATCGGGGTGGTCATTAATGAATAATAGAAAATACAGAGGACCAGTGACTGTTCCCTGGGGTACCTGGGGTCTGTTATATTATTTGAGTTTGGGTAAATTTAAGGGTTGTGATTACCTCTGGCCTTTCTGGCCTTTTTATCACATCCCCCATAATTTTGTTGTATTTAAATGTCTTTTTACCATTTTAATTTGTACATATTATGGAAAATAAAACTGTTTGAACTGAACTGAACACTAGATTCTATGTGTACCCAGTCTGAGTTCTCACCCTCTAACACAACTCATTGTTTATGTCGTGTGAGGAATTATGTTATCCATTTGTGTCAATAATTCATTTTAAAGTCAATAATTCATTTTAATTTCATCATCATAATTAGAATTAGTACCATTCCCTTGATCACCCATCCCATGGACTGCTCCTCCCATACAGGGACCCAGCAATGTCAAACAAATGTGTAAATGTCCCAGGGGAGCTACTTACATTGACTGACGGGTACCGGGTATGTGCCACCCTCGAGACCATTTCAAGCCTCCTCGTCCGCTCCCCAAGATGCTCTTTTCAAGATCAATTCAGTTCCGAAGACCCCATTTTCAAAAAAAAAAAGGCTCATAAATGTGTTAGATTATGTTTTCAAGCTAATTTTGAGCGATTTTCACTTCATAGACCCTATTTTTGACCAAAAATCCGTTCTGCAAGACAGATGTTCGATATCGCGGATCTCACATACCTACCAAATTTTTTTAGAGTATCCCCGCCCGGGGTAAATGTGTAACAAGTGTGTAACAAATATGGATCTGAAGCAATTTTAGCCAATTTTAAGTGAAATTGCTCCAGGGTCTTAGTCTAGAATCCTTAATACAGATATTTGGAAGTTTGACATCCCTGAAAAAATTTAATACTATTTTGCACTTTATGTTGTTATGGTACATTTTGAAAAAAGTACATATGATATTTCTTCCTATCTTCACATTCCAGTTTCTCTTTCTTGTGGTGATATTTGCCAAGCGTCAAATAATGAGATTTGCTCTGCGTACACGCCGGAGTCCGCACACACCACTGGAACACAACGCACCAAGAGACCTTCAAAATGAGATTGATAGAAGAATGAAACATGTGACAGAAATCACATCTAAACTAGAACCAAAGCTGTTAGCTGATGATGATTATCGGTTGCAATTCTTAACGGGTGAAAACTGTACTGGAGGTGAGCAAAATAATGATAAAGTATTATAGCAAAATAAAAATTATGGACAATGTAAACAAAAATCCAGGATAGGGATTGCAATTACTGACAATAGGGCCATGCACTCTGGAGTTTTGTTTATATTGTCCAAAATTATTGCTTGGGCTATAATAATGTGCGTAATAGCGCATTCCAATCTGTTAAGATTATTTCTAATTTTTACAAACAATTGTTGGTTCATTATCAGGTAACAATGACTTCTGATAATGGCATGCATGTACACTGTTTGCGAAAATATATAGCATGCATGCTTTAAACGTAACAATATGTGCAAGCAAAGATATCGCGGAGGTTTGATTTGACTAAGTGCAATGCGGAAGCAGTGTTTGGACTGATAGATATTTTTTTAGCAGATGACAAATTAACAATATTTATGATTGAAATTATGATTTTCATCCGTTTTTATCCAAAAATAGTCAAAATTAGTAAGAATTTAAAAGTAAAAATATGGTTGACATACATGTACCTTTGCATCATCTTTAAATTAAGCCATTGCTAAAAATGGGGGTGTTTGTTTTTGGCCTTGGTACTTTTCTTTAGGATCTACGCTCCCTCAGAAAAGTACCTCTGCCCAAAACAAACACTACCGGTACTGATTTTAAGCAATGACCTCAAAAAGATGGTGCCCAGTTACATTATTGCCTAACCAGTTACACTGCTTCAATAATGATAAAGCCGTAGTTATTGTTGAGGTAATGATAATTTATATCAGCCAAAACATTAGTCATACTGTAGCGATAATGATAAAGAACTGGTAACACTGTTACAATAATAATAAAACACCAATCACACCGTAGTGCTGAAAAAGCTCCGGTATATACAGTAGTGATAATGCCAAAAAGTACAAGTCAAACTGTAGTGGTAATGATAAAGTACTGGTCACACCGTATAATGATAAAACACTAGCTACACTGTTACTGTAGTGATGATGATAAAGAACTGGTCACACTCTAGCATTAATGATAAAGTACCACTACCAATCAAAATGTAGCATTGAGAAAGGACCTGTTACACTGTCACATCGGTGCCTGGGGCATAATGGTAACAGGTTACCCTATTTTTTATGTATTCTTATCTGAACCCACAATTTTGCCTATTAGTTTTGGGTTATTTTTGATTCTCAATCAGAAGAATAATGTCAACATGTGATTTAAGCCGAAAGAGATGATGCAGTGCACACAAAACTGTTAAAATTATTGACTCTTGTGGTTGATATGCATTTTAACCCCCTTCCCTGAAGCCTGGTGTATGTTTTCTGTCAGTACTCACTAGCTCGAGTCCATTTGAACTCGCGCTGAAGTAATTTTACACAAGTCGCTACTCAAAATCCGAACCCTGTTTGAGTAATATTAAGAAAAGTAATTATCATAGATTACAGAAAGAACAGATACAAAATGGGATTATTTGCACTGACTCTAAAAATTAAAGTCAGGAGATTACGCCACGTCTGGACCGAAACTGCGCGAGTGTGTAGTGATCCAACACTGGGTTCTGATTGCGCACTAATATTACTTGGCTATACAACGCAATATGCATCTTACATTTCGCTACCAATTTGTGCATATAAGCACTAGTGCTTAACTGACTCAACAGTTGTAAGTCGCAGTCAAAGTACATTTCCATTGTTGGAGTGTGGTATTTATGATATTGATTTTACCTGTTTAGTAATATTCCACTCGGATTAAGACTATAACTCAGAATTTTTTCCAGCACTGATGGTTTTCTTTTCTATTCTTTTTTTCTTCAGAAAAATGCACATACTTATACAGGATGAAAGCCATTGATGCCTTGTCCCAGCTAGGTAGGTATATTGAAATGTGTTTTGGATATAGGGCTCAATGTGTGTACTATGTCTTGCAAAATACAAATATTGACTGCTCAGTAAAAATTGTTGCCTTGAAATTATCTTGAGACTGTACTTTTTCCAGAGACCAAAGATTTAGTTAATAATACATTAGTCTCAAGGTCACTGAGGTGAAATAGTTTTTACTATTGCAAGAATAAAGAGCAGTCAATATTTGTTTTATATATACCGATTTTGTTTGAAGCAGGTAATAGTTATACTCACCTGAAGAAAACCTTTTTACTTTTACGCGTCTTGTGCGGTGAAGTGAAAGTTCACACGCATCTCACACGGTACTCATGAGCTTGCGTGAATTGACAGTTCTGTTTTAAATATGCTGTGTAACATGCTGATTGATTGATTGGTTTGATGTTCACACATGCAGCGATTTGGTTCCACCCAGAATGAAAAGGTTTTTTTTTTCAGACTAGTTTAAACTATTGACCGGCTCAAATCAGCCAATCGCTTTAATACTTAATGTGACAATCTTATGAAACCTCTCTAGAGCTGTACTTAAATGGTGCACAGGGTGAAATCATAGTCATTTGAAGTAAACAATGAAAATTCAGCTTTTATTTTTATTTTATTTATAACATTCACCGGAAAGCCAGGCTAATTCCAATATTGCATGTGCATTTAATTCAAGGGACGCCTCCAATGTGTGAAAGACAGAATATTGGAAAAAAATTTCGATTTTAGATGCAGGAGGAAACCAAAGTGCTTGGAGAAAACCTGCGAGGACGAGCATAAATCATGAACCAAATTCATGCACAACCTAGGTCCGACCGGGAATCGAACCCGGGCCGCAGTGGTGAAAGGTGAGGGAAGAAACACTGCGCCAACCGTCCGCCCAGCTGTGGACAAATCCATGTATCTGTAAAATCAATTTGAAATCAAAAGATTTATATATGTTATTTCTGCAACCTGCAGATCATCTCCTGAAGACAGCAGATGCCAGATTTGACCGTGTACGGAAGGGCAATCTGAAGGAATACTTGCTTCATCTAAGAGAGCCTCCATTAGCGCCGTTGAAAGGCGCCAGTGCATCATTGTGTAAAGCATTTGCTGATTCATTTGATCATGCGCTTTATGGGTATAAGGTAGGTTTTTTTATTTAGTGTCTTATGCCCATTTGTAATGGGTTTTTTTAATGTTATATGATTTTTAAAGGATTTTAACGTCTGCCATCTGGAGAAAAGGTAGAAGATATAATGTCCCATAGGTATCTAACCCGGAGACCTTGGTTTACAAATCCAGTAGGGCCGTTTTTTTATTGATATGTCACAAACGTCACGCAGCGTTGACATGCTTCCTTACTTGAACCTGAGCATGTAACAGTTTTGGTTACCATTCTAACAAGATATTTGATATCTTGATATTTTGTTTCAGATGGGATCATTTTATCATTCTTTAGGTTGGTGTCAACCCATCATTATTGGATTGGTTTTTACCCTGTAACTCACCAATTAAAACTTAAAACAAAAGCAAATTTTAGATAGGCTTTCCAGAATTTTTGGCACCATAAATCCATATTTTTGCCCAAGGGCCAAAATCATAAGTCTAAGTTAAAAATTAACATCACCATTGTGTTCAGCATGCAAATTCCCTTCTAGAAGTGTAAACTTTTGTATGGATTTATTTTTTGTTGGTGAATTACAGAGTAAAATCCTTTCCAAAAATGAAGGGTTGACACTAACCTTAAGATTGTGTAACCATTGAAGAAACTGATTCCATGTTTAGTTCAAGAAAATGTCATGTGACATTTGGTCTTTTGTTGACATTCATTTTGTGATGTTTGTGACCATCCAAAAGAGTGGACCAGTACCTTAAAGCAATGCTACACGATTGTTATGATTTTTTAAAGTAAAAACAGCCTAAAAATGGATAGGAGGAATGTGACCATCGTCTTCTTCTGGTAAAGTGCAGACTTCAAATATTGAAGATAATCACACTGCAGTGGGTGGGTTTCCACCCATCATCTTGTGTTTTGAAGTGTATTTGGTCAAAAAACTTCTTTTGCCACTAGAAAATGGATGGCATGCTTACCTATACTAATACACATAGAATTAAATTTGGGATCCTGAATTTAATTCAACAAATAAATTTGGGATCCTGAATTTAATTCAACAAATAACAAAAAAAAAATCCATTGCATCACCAATTATTGACACCTTTTACAGTGTGGAAAGTTGATTACAAAAGCAAATGACAAGTCTTAAGACCAATTCTGTCAACAAAAAGGCCAAATATATCACTACCAACTTTTCTCACCATGAGTCCATGACATGACTACTTTGAGACATATTTGCCTCATAATTACCAGATGTACATTGTACATTGATCATGATTTAGCTGGCTAAATGATTAAACTTCCAAATTCAGCAACTTTTATTTACACACAAAGATTCCCCATGACTGCTTTGGCTGTTGTATTTTGACTGAAACTTTGATTAAAAGATAATTGAATAATATTTCTAGAGAAATTGTTTTTGCATTTGAGGATTGATTTGTGAAATTTGTGATAAAATAAAAACCTTGTGAAAATTTCTAGTTTTATGCTTACAGTGTTACTATTTTATCTGCATTGATATCCACAGACCAAACCTTTTGGTTTCGGGTTTATAATATGCAAATACCATTCTGTTTTCAGCCATTCAATGAACCAGAATACAATAATTACATGGCGCTGTTGTATGAGCTAATGTCAAGGTAAGTTGAGTAAAGTTGTTATAACTGCTTTAGAATATTGGGGTGTTTCTCCCACATGGCACAACTTCCCAAGTGACCCCAGGAAGATGAAACGTAAGAAAAGGTATTTGCAGCAAACACAATTTTCATTGTCCAGCTCTAGCAAGCCACCAAGTATGGCCTGTCTCTGCAACACAGTTTGTGCCCATATATACCCTCCATCTGTGACGTATTCAGACTTTGGCAAATTTCTTGAATTTTGCTAGTTAGCGTTTGCTGGATAAAGGCGGGTTATCATGGTTACAGAGGGGCAACAGATCTTTTTGCATTCTTGGTTTTGAAATTACGTCCACAACTGGACTGATACTGCACAAATGCATAATAATGCAAGACTGTCTTCTAGTCACACTTGAAAACAGCTTAACCACAACACAGTATGCTTTTTACAGTTTCCCCACAAAATTATGCTTATGCAGCTTATGCAACAATAATGCTTGACTAGCTTGATAGTTACATGTATATCATCTCTTATCTTAAAGTTCCCTCAGCTGCTGGGGTATGTGTGCAGTTTATAAAAAAAATACATAATGGGTCTTGAAATGTGCTTCCCCAAAACCCCATCCTTATATGCTCATTGATTTAGCTTTATGCAAAAGCAATTTCACAAAGAATTTGCCATGAAAAATACAAAGAATTTGCTAAGAAATTGATCAGATTTGGGGTAATATAAAATTTGCAAGGGAAAAAAAAACAATGCCACACCTTGCACAAGCGTTTACCCAGTCAATCTGGTGATCTGTTGCTTGGAGTCCACACAGGATAATATGTAAGCAGCTCAGACACTCTGGTTTCACTATAGATTTTACAGGGGAGATACGGACTTTGTATACCCGCCCATGTAATGGCATCTCCAGCCATGGAGCTCAAATTGGGGTATTCGGATCCACTTGGTTCCCACCAAAATCTATCTGAGTGCAGAGATTCTGTTGCGTGTAGAGACAAACTGTGTAAATAATATTTTAGGCAAATGATACGCCAACCTGCAAAGCATGTGTGTGCGTGTTTTGAATAATGTACATTATGACAAGATGCAATGCATCATCGGCAAAAACTCGAATACCCCCAAATTTTGTCTCCATGCTGGGTATCTCTCCTCTGTAAATCTATGCATAGGTGTCGCACATAAGTAGTCCAAATTCCAATAAACTTATTTTTCAATTGTGGTCTATGTTTATAATTATTGTAAAAATCTTTTTTTTTAGTTTGGTTCAATTTATAATTTTAGACAAAAAATAATACCATTAACGACAAACTATATGAATGTGTATGCAACTTTAGAACATGTGCTTTTAGTGAATGGACCAATTCTATCAATATTGTTAGAAGACCTTAAAATTGGGTGACAATACTTTCTGCGCACCCTATAGTAAAGTGACATCTTATTTTCATTGTTTGTATTTGATCAGTGTGCTTGATAGTTTTTAATGTAAATAAATAAGTGGATTCACTAAACCTAACAAACAACAAAACATCACAAATCACAAAGTAAGGCAAATTGCCAAAGTACAAAATATGTCATAGACTGGGGTAAGTTGTGATCACAAAATCGCTGCCATGATCAGTGGCTTGACTTAGTGATAATGAGATTGGGTTGTGAGGGGTTCCAGGTTCGAACCCAGGTGGAAACCCACCAATTTTAACTTGACAATTTCCGAGGAGAGTTTTAGATGTAGAAGTGGCATAGGGGGTTAGGGTTATGAAAGCCTACATATGGGTTTATGCTAACCCTAACCCTACCAAACAACAACAAATCACAAAGTTAGGCAAATCACGTAAGTCCAAATACGTCATAGACCAGTGTTAGTTATGATCACAAAATCGCTGCCATGGCAGCGGGTACTCAGTGGCGTGACATAGTGATAATGGGATTGGGGTGCGAGGGGTATCGAGTTCGAATCCAGATGGAAACCCACCATTTTTAACTTGCCAATTTCCAAGGAGATAGTTTTTGAACGGAGAAGTGGTGTAGGGGTTAGGGATAATTATTAACCTATAAGTCAATATTGTTGGGTCTTAAAAAAAACATTGTAAGTTAGAATAATGTTTTATTTTTAATTTTTCAGCATTCGGCACAAGGGCCATAAAAGTAAGCGTTCCAGTCAGCATTCCATCCTCCAAGCAAGTCATGTTGCAAAAAGACACAGCACCACTAGCCATTCTAACGAAAATATCCATGGAAGGTCAGCAATAAGTCATGTGACTAGAAAAGGTCAAGTACCACCAGGGAGGCCTGAAGAATTAGTAGGACTTATTGAAAGAACTCACCATGGATCAAGAGGGTCCGATTTAAGTGTTGAAGGTATTAAAAGAAGGACGATGATCACTGCTGGTGCTAGTAAAAGCGAAGAGGTGCCATTGATGAGTGGGAAGCATACAAGAACTAGCTCAACATCAGAAAGTGCTGTTTGATCAGTTTGGAAATGTCTTGAATGTTCTTCAAATAATGAGATGAGTCTCAGAATCATTATCTGTGCCAATATTTAATTGAATTATTTTTATACAATGTTGTACTTTCTATTTAATTTATTCCAAAAGAGAATGTTATCACAAGCAGATTGAATATCTGAACCATACCTGGATATAATAGCCTGTATTCACAAAGGTTATTCCAGGAATAACTTTATTCCTGGATTAGTCATGGAAATGACGTAGTTCACAGTCCTGAAGTTGGATTTTATTACCAGCTAGTCTATGGAAAAATATTAATTCTTCATTATGTGAATACCAAATAACATCATCAATGGAATAAATAAAAAGTTATTCCTGGGATAAAGTCTTATGATGGACCAATACAACATAATATCAATGTCATGATGATTTCCACAGTCAAGTCTAATGCTCAGTGTAAGTATGCCTGACCACAGGTTTTCAAAATACCCCTAAAGGGAAGTTTCTTTTGAAGCGAAAATACACCCTAAGATTTTGTTTGATTATTCAAGAATTCATAGCCTAAACAGGGATTTCACAGAACTTTCAGAAGTGTATGTTAAGGTAAGTCTAAGCACGACTTTTTGAATATTTTAAGTGTAAACTGGATGACCCTGATTGTTATGAACAATGTAAGTTTGTAAAATATTTTAAATATAATTTCTGATGTATTAAATCTTGATTAATTATGTTCAGTTTAATTATGAGTCAACATCAAGAATACCCCAAACACAAGGGTCTTGAAAAAGTACCCTGTTTCTAGAAAATAGCTGTTTTGATACACTAGATGCTGTTACCTGATTTCACACTCAATACTCACTCAAAAGCTACCCAAAATCACCTTTTTCTTGGTCATACATGCTATCAGTATTATACTTGACTGTGCCCATCCTATGCTGATGAGCATGTTCTTTGTTTACTGGTGTGTGGCCCTAATAATAATATCTGAAATCCTAGTTTAGGAAATGGATAATTTGCTCTGAAAAGGGGGTCTAGAGAAGAGAAGTGACCAGAAAATGACCCTTGAGAACATTTTTGTTGTTGTTGGACTAAATTTGAGCTCAGGAAGCAAAATATCCTAAATTTTGTTTCATATGCATGGAGATCTTGGGATCTAATTTCAAAAAAGGAGGCTAGGGAACTGACAATTTTGAAAAATAGGGCTTGTGAACTAAAGTTTATTCTTGAAATGGGGGGTCTAGGGAGTGGCAGGCAAGGCATTAAAAGGGAGTTTTGAGGGCTGTACATACACGTATTACCTTTCTAGGTCAGTGCTCCCTCCCCTGGTATAATGCAGCCACCAAAAGGCATCAATCATGCATTAATTGGATCCAGTGCTCATTTGGATTGGGGTGGGGTTAAAATATTTCAATGCTGTCAAAGAAGTTATCAGAAATTATTGGATTACAGAATCACAATGTATGTTTTTATAACCAGTACCATGAATCAAGTTTTTTTTCCCTAAACAAATAAAATGTGGCAAGTAAGTGCAAAATATAGGTGTATGCGCAATATTGAGTTTTGGCACCAGCGTATTTGGCAGTCAATTCTGCACATTATTATAAGTTGAGAAATGGGATGGTGACATGTCCATATTTTTTCTAGTGGTGTGGATAGTACTGAGTTCAAACCCTGCTGGTGCCAAAACTTGACTGTGCTTATAATTTCCTTGGACAAGGAACTAACTGGCAACGTTTAGAGTCGCTGAACCTTGATTAGCCCAGATCAGCTCCCCGAGCTTCGTACGGGTTTCCACCGAGACAATTAGCATGCAAAACCTGAAATGTTGCTTGGTGTGAAATGGAGCATACTTTGTGGTGGTCAGCAACATATATAAATTGTTCCGAGGTTGTGTGGAATTACAAATCAGGGAGGCATAGCGCACTATAACTCTCCTGTATTTCTTTATTATTTATTTTCACCAGTCTTTGACAAAAACTGTTTGTCCAGAAAGATGGGCTGAATTTATCCATCTTTTGCAGGTTGCTTTAATACCCAACTACCTCTTCATCTGTAAACCTGTAAAATATTTGGTGTTGATAAATTGTGTTTCATTACTTTATCTACTATATTCTCCACCTAAATCATGTCTGTTTTTGCCTATACTCTAACTGGTGGTTTTGTATTGTGTAAGACACTAGTTATGATTGATTAGGATTGCTAAGACCAAATCACTGGGTACTAATTTTTTTGTACATGAATCGTGGTTATGATTTGGGTATCATTTTTGGCTAATTTTGTTGCTACCATATGGTCAAACATTGGATAAGTTCATTTGAATATTCAGGAAGATTGGTTTAACCATTGGGAAAATAGAGCCTGAGAGCCTGGTTAACGAAATCGTTGATCCTTAATAGATTCTTTATTCACTGATTGGTTAAAAAAGAAAAAAAAAATGTTTTAAAAGTATGTACTTGTCAGATTGAGCCTACATGTATACTGAATCAAATCTTAAGTGTAAATGAATAAGGGCTATCAATGGCATAGTTTGCGTGCCACAAATATTCTTGTGATTTGACTAGGAACATTTTTATCCAAAAAATTATGATTTCAATACATGTTATAATGTGTATTTATTTTAATCATGTGCAATTCAATAACTGAAGATAAAAGTATGTAAATTTATTGTTATAATAAAGAGAGATCTATAGATGTATTATGTATAAATTGACCAATATTTGATAAGGCCTA
>JXSR01S060108.1:7070-25437 GCA_000969725.1 Ophiothrix spiculata | reverse complement strand
TTGCAACATAATAATCACCAAACACCTCCAACAAAAAATAAAAGCATGTAAATAACCATCAACTTAGTTAAATGTACAGCCAGTCTTTTTTCATCTAAGAATCAAGTTCTATTTATTTATATTAAAAGATTTAATTTTGTTTTTCATTTTTTCTGTTTATTCTTTGTCACTAGATTGCAGCGAGTACAGGAGCAGGCAAGGGTCTCCCAGTCACCCAGTATGTCAGGACTCCCATTGGAGGTATGTAAAGCAGTTTTAAACATATACTAGTTTTCCCTTTAATTATTCTTGATGTATTCATAGAAAGGCCTACTCTCTTACAACTTAAGTTTCATCCTTGGACAAGGCTCCCTTACACAACTATTGTATTAACTCTTTCACTCCGGCAAGCCGCTCACCGCATCTCTCAAATGCGTGCATGATTGGCCGGAATTTCTAATTCGACACATTTTTTTCAAATTGCTCTAAAAATAAAACTACAAGCCAAACTTGGTTGAAAATTCACCAGCAAGCAGTTGAAATACAGGACTATCTAGCACCATCATTTTTATTAGCAACGAGAGTAACCCTGGTGCATTACAATTATCATATGCTGTCATAAAGTGAGGTGTCTGTGAGCCGCTCTGAGCGGCTTGACGTCCAAATAGACCAGATTGTGAAAATTTTATTCCGGAGAGAAAGAGTTAACATTTTGTTGAAATGCATCTGTCCATCACAATAAGTTTGAGGTTATGCAAAATATTTTAAATTATGTTTTATCATAGGACATGTTCCGTGCATGAACAGTGGGCAAAGTTTTAACATTTGGAAGAAATCGAAATGTCCTATGATGAAATCGTTGAAGCAACATCAACCACCACACACAATTGTTGTGGGACAATGGCGTAGCCAGACTTTTTGGTCAGGAGGGGGCAAAGACATTTGGTCCCGATTTTTTTCATGATTTTCCCCCGGCTTGTGTACATTTCTTCCCAATTTTCCCGGCAAAAAATCCATTTTCGTACACCCAAGATAAATTCAAGTCGACAAAAAAAAAAGTGTTAAGCTATTTTTGCACATCATATTTCCTGTCTAGCAGTCTTGCAGCTGCTCTTTCATTTTCTTGTCCTTCCCGATTTTTCCCGCTTGCTGTCCCAATTTCCCACTTCATTTTTTGTCAGGGGGGGGGGGGGCAGTCTGCCCCACCTTGCCGTATGCTGGCTACACCACTGGTGTGGGGGAGGGGGATAAAGTATCAACTCTCTGATTTGTAGAGATGTGGAATAAGATTGGTAGCATACAGATGATAATTTGAGTTTTGTGAATCTGTCACTTTAGCCTTGATATAAATTTTGTATTTTTGTAATGCTAATACAGCTCCCAGACCAACAGGCAGACAACCAGGGGTGCCTCCTAGTAGTGCCATCAACAGGAATTCTTTCAGAGTGACCTTTGACACCACTTTCTTTGATGAGGCTTATGGTGAAATTCACTCGTATGCCATCTTGGTTGCAGAAGCCACAAGTAAGTGATCAGTGCTATATATATTTATTCCTGAAAGAGCAATTTGCAATTATACCACTCCACTTTCAATAAATTTAAAAGTCCTCTTAGAATCAGGATATAACTTGCTTACTGTCAGTCAAACAAACGAGTGATGTCAAATTATCTTAAAGTATATAAAGTCATGCAGTGAAGATAATTTCAGATGTAGAAGCACCTGGGATTTGATGGAATGTTTGATTGGAATCCATTCATGCCAGACCAGAATGAATTTTAGGTACACCCAGCAGCCTACTAATTCTCGCATTTCACAATACCTTGTGCATGCACCAACGAGAGGCAATATCTTCCCGATACATCATGTAAAAACTTTGACATTCAGAGCCCTCCAAATACAAAATATCATACAGCGAGGAACACTTTGTCCATATCATGGTCTATTTTGTATGTATGAATGAACACAAAAATGGCTCTTTACGATTTGTAAACTTTTTTCTATCAATCACACAAACTCTTTCATTGAGCTGGTTTCAATATACCAATCTCACGTATTGCGTGTTAATCCAATGGTGACTTGAACAGCTTTGTAAACTCTTGTGTCAAAACTTAAACAGGCCAAGGGTAGGCACTAGCAGCTAGCACTACGAACCATGAGAATTCATATATCTTTGCATGCATCGTTGATGCACTCGTTTATCAGCAGTCATCCGTATGGTACAGTAGATATGTATTTTAAAAGAGATGTATTTATGTGTTTGTATTGCAGCTATCAACAGTCACAAGGTAGAGAGTAAAAACACCTCCACCCCTCCTCTCATGATGACATGGGCACAGACAGAGGAGTATGACATCATCCCCAGGTATCAGATTAGTGAACCATACGTGTATGAAGAGTTATTCATTAAAGGTTGGTATTTTGCATCCTGGGCATTGTGTAGTTGTGGTTAGAAGTGCCATTTTTCAAAAACTTTCCTGATTTTTTCCCTTTAATTCATTTAATTTCAGACAAAAATTGTGAAGTACTAGCAGTGCTTATTAAAAGAATTGTAAATTGTCAGTAATTTCATTCAGGAATTGTTTAAAACCATTCCAAAGTAACATCGTTTAGAGTATGTAAACTTCTCACATTTATCTTTCATTTCTCCATTGTTTGTTCTTACAAAAAGACAAAAGTTCAAGTTTATTTTGAGCTTTAACCTTACATGGTTTGTGTATAAAGAAGTGTCAATGTTTGTTATTCAATTTATGTCTGTGTTTATATAAAAGTTGTTGACTTCAGTTACACATTTTCCTGTAAAGTTGAATCTAGTGTCATGGGAAAATGTTTTTGACTATCATACTTTATACTTTTCACTTAAGACAATTAGTATAAGACCTGAAAGAAAAATGATATTTTGTTGGATTGGTGCAACCCGACGTTCCCTAATTTTCTGGAAATAGGGTTGGAAACGCACCCAAATTTAGTGAATGCGTTTCTTTTTAAAAAATCAATTAAAAATGCCCCAACTGGCATGGAACTTGGTTATTTTTGTATGAAATTAAACAAAAACTACTTAACTAATCTGTGTAACGAAAGAAGTTTGCTGGTTTCTTGGGAAGACCTTTTAATGTTCTGTCAAAAGTTTCCAAACCTGTGCATAATTGTTACCTTCTTATACCTAAAGTATTGATGTTTGACTAAGATTTTTAAAGTTAACTTTTGAGTCATGCTAACTTGCAGAAGATGTTGCCATGATTCAGTATTTAAGGTGTCTGGTCCACGCGCCGTCCAAGCGTACCAGTACGCGAGTGCTGTAATACGTATGCGCATATAAGCTGAGTAGTGTTTTGAAGCCAAAAATTGTCATATTTTAATATTTTTCTGGCAAAATAGTTCGGTGACCCCCAATTTGTATTGTTTTATTTGAAAGAACATACTTGTGCGCAGCTTATGTGAAAAATTTGACAAAAAATTTAGGTGGGAAGTTTTTGAATCAACACTAAATAATGTCATTTTTGCCACATTTCCCATAGACCCCTGTACTAATTTTTCCCAAAAATCCTTAAATATACTGTTTTTAAACCGACTCGCATGCAAAGACCCGAGTCCGGTGACCCCCAATTTTTATTTTAAAAATCGGTTCTGCATCGATAAAATATCATTCATGCCTATTTTTACTAGAAAATTTCGGCCAGATCTATCATGGACCAGACACCTTAAACAGTGCCACTGCAACAGAAATCAGTAGGTTAATGGATTGGGATTGTTCTACTTGTTGTATCATGAGCCATCATCTTTGTTCATTCTTGATTTTCACCTTGAATTTCATTTCTCAGATAAGTTTGGCAGAACAAAGCGAGATGCTGTGTACAGCCAAGATATCACAATAGGCAGAGAGAAGTGTACCACCACAGACCTGACAGAATACTGCAATGGTCCCCTCAAGACAGGAAGGACCTTTGTGTAAGTGGAACTCAGTTGCATTGCTTTGCGTGTATGTCACCTGGAATATCAAAAACTTTAACAAATCAATTTATCACCACAGATACCCAGGTGGCTGTCTGTATGCACCAACGATTCAGATCAGTCTATATATCTCCAGAAAGCCATTGACATCCACTCATGGTATCAGACCTGAATCCCGGGGGTCACTTAAATTGACGGAATGTACGGGTATGTGCCACCCTCAAGACCCCTTTTTCAAGCCTCCTCTTCCGCTTCCCAAGATGCTCATTTCAAGATAAGATCACAAATTTTCTACAAAAACTTGGGGTGGATTTTAAAACCTAAAGAAAAAAATCGAACTTTTAAGGGGTGACATTTTAAGAAAAACTGCACATAAATCTTTGTTTAGGGTGTTTTTCAAGAAAAGCTAAAAACTTGTTTTAGAAGGTATTTTGAAAACCTTTGTTCATGCTTGTGTATATCAGTATAGCTGAGTGCCCCCCCGGGTTTGAAGAAGTGTATAGTAATGTGTATATCATCCATGGATTTTTATTTTCGGATTTTTGCTGTAATGTACAAGTATTATATTTAAAAAGTAGCTTTATGTGGTTTGTTTCTATGTAAACAAATCTTTGTTCCTGGAGTTAAAGCAATACTATAAGATTTTGACCAGAAACATTTTTTTTAGTAAAAACAGCCTAAAATGAAGGAATGTGACTATCTAAAAAAGTGTTTTTAAGTGTATTTTGTCAAACACTTTAATTTGTCCCAGAAATATGGATAACGAGCACATGCATGTTTTCCTATACTTATACAGGGTTAGTACGGATCCTTGAAAGTCCTTGAAAGTACTTGAATTTTATTTTGCAATTTCCAGGCCTTGAAAGTCCTTGAAAAAGTGACATTATCAAAAAAAGTCCTTGAAAGTCCTGGAATTTTTGAATTTCAGAAATGTTAAAAATTAATACAACAAAAGACTTAACCATGCAATTATTTTGATCCAAAAATGAGTAAAAACAAATTTATTTTATTTGTTGACGCATATTCTGTCAGCCGCCGCTGATAGGGGGAAAAGTCCTTGAAAGTCCTTGAATTCTTCTTGGTAAAGTCCTTGAAGTCCTTGAATTTTGTAAGTGAAAAAGTGTACTAACCCTGTTATACATATGGAATTAAATTTGAGATCCCGAATTGAATTCAACAAATGAACATTACAGAAAAAGTAAACATCTTAAGCCAAATCGTTTGGAAGGTATTCTTATCTACCAAAAACAAACCCAATAAGTTAAAAAAATAGAAAGTCATGGGTCATAGGGATGCTTTACTGTAACACTTTATAGTATTGCTTAAACTCTTTCAAAGCCAAATACCCTAAGCTGAGCTCCATATCCCCTCAATATCTATGAACATCATCTCAACATATCTCTTTGATACAGGTACCAGTTCAGAGGTTTCTCAGACACAGGCTATGCGGACACTGTGTTCTCACCACCCATTCATTTACGTAAGTCTACATTAAACTCATATAAGGAGCCCTTTATAGGGATATGTTCACTCACAGTAATAAATTGAAGGATTCTGTATTGAATTTAACAATGAAATCATAGGTTTGTCAATTTATCTGTAATAACAATGTCACTGTAGACTTGCATGAATTTTTTATAATAAGTGGAGATTAATTGAGTGTCATGGTATCTACCCCTAAAACGCTCATGGTGGACATATTAAGTGCCACGGTATCTGCCCCTCAAAAAACACTCATGGCGCTGGCCATTGCCATTGTTAGGAGATCAATCAATATACATTGTACTTGCATGGCAAGCATACCCCATGAAGGAGTCTATTCGTACAGGGGACCAACAGGTTAACATGTCATCCGAATCACTGAGCAAGTAGAGTAAAGTTTCTTGCCCAAGGAAACAAGGAGACGAAAAATAAATGCCTTGTTTAAGGACAAAATCCATTCTCTGACATAGTTAAAACGTCATATCCTGGTTACTGGTTCACACTTTGTTCTCGCTCAGTCGCTACCCATTGAGTATGTGTTGTGATCATTTGATCGTGGTTCATTTTGCAATAAGTGTGAACCAGCCACTTGGCAATAATTGATTTTGATGTCACACTTTGTCATCGAATTGGCCGTAGCTGGGCTCAAATTCACAGCGTACCTAGTCCTGCATTGTTCCACCAATTTTGGTGACAGTAATTCAGTTGATATGATGACTGTTTGACTTTGACATTACTTTGAGATGTAAAAATTATCAACGTCCTCTTAGTCTGAGATTTTGAAAATGTTTTACTTCAAAATGGATAATAGATGTTTTGCATTGGGTATAATGTCCAAAAGCATGCTTCACTTTTAAGTTTCGTATAATTACCTGATTTCAGGTTAACCCTTTGAACCTGACGCCCGGGTCAGCGGTACAGATACACGTGGAATGGCCAGGGTTCAAGGGGTTAATAAAACTTGATGCATGATATTGTTACTTATATTTTTGTAGACAACACAGTTTTTATTTTCCCTTTGCATATACAGCATCAGACCAGACAGGGCTTATCATAGGCATTAGCATCGTGTTGGTGGTACTCTTTATCGTAGTCTTAATACTGGCTGTTATGGTCATAGGGAGACGATGGAAATATATGTAAGTTGATATTTGCATATACCAGGGAGGGCGGGGCATGCATGCATGGGCTATATACAATGGAGTTAAAAAGTCATTGGTAGTCGTAATCGATTTCACTTCAGTCATCATTGATTTCAATTTTGGTGTAAATGTGAACAGGTACAATCATCAGAAGTCCGATTCTAAAAGTCGTCGGATGTCGTAGTTTGTATGATGACTTGAACCATCTTTGGTCGTCGTTCATTTGAATTCGCTTTATCTACAACATATTACGATTTTTCATGATTGTGAATGCAACACATTGTCATAATTCGTGTTTACCTATTGGCTTTATGACCCATGACTACTGCTTTTCCAGCGATACAAACTGAAAGCGATTTGGATTGATTGCTGCATATATAAATATGTGTGTGAATGCTCCAAACCCAGCTTTTATGCTAAACCTCTGCAGTAATAGGAATTGAAAATGAAATCGGTAAGACTACCAATGACTTTTACCTAGTGTTAGTGGGGTACGTAGTGGAGGTTAAGTTTTCTACTCCAAACAATTAAGCAGGCATACAAGTCTTGAGTTCAAATCCATTGAGTTGATTTTGTCCTTGAGTAATAATTTCAAGTGCTGTTCTTACCCAGGCATGAAATGGGTACTGACATTCTTCAATGCTGGGAAGGTATCAGATTCAGTGGAAAGGTGCGTTGATTCTTCCACAGCAAATAAAGCAATATGGAGTCTGGCCCAAACACTTTGAAAGAGAGATGGTCACTCCAACCTATGTCTGTCCTCTTACAAAATCAATGAAGCCTGGGGGGGTTCTTCAGAAATTTTTGTACGGGTATGTGGCTGCCGGACTTTGAAAAACTGACCATCTCTATACCTATTTTCGGCTCAATAACCCACACATCAATATACCAATTTTTATGGAAAAGCACCCAATTTTACTATAATTGGGTGCTTGCAAATTTTCCCAAAAGGCACCCAATTTATAAAAATTGGGTGCTTTTATCTTGAGACAAAAACCACCCGATCGCTATACCAAATCTGTGAAAATCCACCCCATACCAAAAGGCAGAAAATATATGTATACCTTGTCAATGTAAGTACCCTTCCCCTCAAGCAATGAAGACAGTGACCAAATGTTTGATAGACAGTCCAAAGCATTTCCAATTAACAAAGCACATATAACTATCTCTATTTCGAAGCAAGTCTATATCAATGTGCATGGAAAATCTAGTTAACATAATAATGAGACAATGAAAGTCAGGCTTTTGAATCTTTCTAGTGGCACATATATGATGTCTTTGAGGTTTTTATTAACTCTTGAGCCCCATCTTGAGCCTTACACTCTCTTCTGACTAGCTGGAAATTCCAAAGATGTTATGTTCGAGGATAAAGCCAACTTTAGGCTTGAGCAGTTATATAATGTTGGTTAACTACAAACATAAAATAAACATATGACATATTTATAGAGGATAGCCTCATCAGTGTCTATGCTTTGATCAACACTAAACAGGCAGGAATTATGAGGCTTTTATTCATCCGCAAGTAAACATGATCCCAGTTGGACACGCGCCGTAGATACTGATGCGCAAGTCACACGTGTAACACGCGCTGCATCTTCTGCACTTATGCTGTGTCCAGCTACGACGCGCTCACTTATCTGAATCATTTCACGATGTAAAGAGGCCCGCCTATTTGGTGTTGATCAAAGTATAGCACTGCTTTCCATGCGGATCCTCTGTCAGATGGTCAGATTTATTTGTCAGTTTTAAATGCAGGAGGAAAACCGGAGCACCCAGAGAAAAACCTGCGGAAGCAAGTTTGGACTGGCAACCAATTGCACATACAGTGCAGAGAACAGGGAT
This sequence comes from Ophiothrix spiculata, assembly GCA_000969725.1. Taxonomy (NCBI): domain Eukaryota; kingdom Metazoa; phylum Echinodermata; class Ophiuroidea; order Amphilepidida; family Ophiotrichidae; genus Ophiothrix; species Ophiothrix spiculata. The sequence continues at coordinate 17,043 of JXSR01S060108.1, read as the reverse complement.
CAAACCCACAACAGTCCTGGGCTCATTGGTGCAAAGCGAGAGAATTACCGCTGCGCTACCTGCTTCCCCCGTTCATGTTGCACGAGGTGTCCAAGAACTGAACCTGCTTTATTTTGATTGATAAAAAGCATCTAATGTTGTTAATTTTCATTTATTTATAGCCCATACCGAGGCAAGTACATGCTGGCGAACACAACGGAACCGCTGACAGGAACAATGACATCCAAAGGGTGCAGGACTTCAAAGATCAAATTCTCCAGGTAAATCTCATTTTCTTTTGCAAGTTTTGGGTGATGATTTGACAGTTTTTAATGCTTTGTTCAAAAAGGGTGAGAGAACAGACAGTCCTAACCTCTTCTGTTGCCTCTGGTTATGAGCCCTCTTGAGAAAAGCATCAGTGATACAAAAGTGTTGTGGTCCCACTGTGATTTTAAGATTTTTGTTTTTGGGGAGAAGCCAGGTCATCGATATATATGTTTTGGTAAAGGTTCTCCAACCAATACCATGATATCAATTTGTAATGATAATGTAAAATAATGACATGGGGTTCACAGCCCATCATGGAAATTAGGGATAATTATTTTACTTTTATCCAGTCAGGAATTTAATATTTTTATTTATTGACATCTTTAAAGAGGGTAAAAATGCTTAAAAGTCAAGGAATTTTGATTGTCCCAAAAGTAGTCAGTCAGACTCATCTTCCGCGGTATGTCAGATCCCTGTACTTCTAGGTTAATATACGTGGTCGTAGGGGTAACCCGTTTTAGCTTTTTTTTTTTTTCATTTTTAAAAAAGCTTGTCAAGGAAAAAACAGGGATTTTCATTTTCTTAAATTGCTGGGAACCCTACAGTACTGGAACCCTGTGATAATAAGCTGTTTCTATGTATGTAATAAAATAATAGCGACCATACCCAGTTGAATATTAACGATATGCAAGGACCTATGATAACAAAGCCTACCAATATTACATGCATGCGGGTCCATATATCTTTTTGTTATCCCTATAGTGTGACATGACCTGCCCTCAATGTATAGTGGTACTTTCATTTATACTGCTTGAATAATGTTGTGCTTTTCCAGGCCCGTTTTGTTACGTGAGTTCTGTCAAGATTATCACACATTGAACGCTCACAGCCACTATGGATTTTCCCAGGAATATGAGGTAGGTTTATAGAGTAAGAAAGTGAATACCAGACTCTGAGGCATTTTTATCCAAGTATGTGGATAGAATGTTTTTTACATCAGATCTTATCCTAGTATTTAAATATTGAAAACATGCACACACTCTTTGTGTCCAGTTTGTGCAACTTTTGCGTGATGTAGTATTGAACGGTATGCCTATGCACAACAGAATCTCCTTACCCTTGTCAGGTAAAGTTGATTCAGTGAGTAATCAAGTAAACGTGAAACTCCATGTCTGGTATCACAGCTACTCTACACCGAACAAAGGACAGGATACCCAGAAACCACTTGTAAATTGCACTATCCCATAATAAATTGACTACAAACAGACAAATAGGACAATTTTGTTGAGTTCATAGGAAAGGGAAGGGGTGGGGTGGGCATAGATGATTTTCTTCCACCCTGAAACAGATTGCAAAAAAAAAATAGAACTTTACTGTCCCTGAAGTGACAGAGACCCTGCCAATTGCCGTTTTAGGTGAGGAATAAATCTGCCACCTTGTACTTGGAATATTGATTTTTAATGATTTTAGACAATTTAACATTTGAAGCCCTTTTAATTACCTTTAATGATTTTTACAATGTGTTTATGTTGACAACCATGGTTGAAGTACATCCATATCAAATGTCAAGCTCAATTGGAGAAATTTAAAAATTTGACCTATGAACTTTGACTTTCTGGTCAAATGTCACCTATGTGTGTCTAGTAATTTCTTTAGCAATCTATTTTATGCCAGGATAATTATGTAAAATGTGATACCTAAAACTTTGAATTTGATTGCTGGTCAAGGACGAACAATTTGACACCTTAATTGTTGAAAATAGACAAAATTAAAAAAATGACCTTTCTTTTGATCTTTGACCCCTAAGGAAAAGTTGGACAACAGGGCCACCATTGACATTTTTGATCGCTGGTCCAAGACAAATAATTTGACACCTTGAACTTTGAAATAGGACAAAGTTGAAAATTTGACCTTTCTTATGACCTTTGACCCCCAGGAAAAGGTAAGAAAACGGGGTCACCATTGACACTTTTGATCGCTGGTCCAAGACGAACAATTTGACACATTAACATTTGAAATCGGACAAAGTTAACAATTTGACCTTTCCATTGACCTTTCTTTTGACCTTTGACCCCAAAGGAATTGTCGGACAATGGGGTCACCATTGACACTTTTGATCGTTGGTCCAAGACAAACAATTTGACACCTCAAACGTTGAAATCGGACAAAGTTGAAAATTTGACCTTTTTTATTTGACCTCTTTGACCCCATATGACCCCAGGTATTTTTGTCACCCCATAACTTTTGTGGACAATGTCCCAAAATTTCATGACCCAAAATTTCATGACCATACCATGTAATGTACGTGAGTTGAAACTTTTTTCGTGAAAATCAAGTTTTTGACCCCGTGACCCCTACGTGACCTTTGAGGGGTCAGGGGTCAGGTGACATAAATGGGAAGTAACCCTGGTCCCTTCACCCAAGTTTGATAAAATATTGGATGGTTTGAAGGCGATACCTGAAAATATTGGATGAGCTACATGTTTGAAAAAATTGGACGAGGCGGAGTCCGATATTTTTCAAACATGTAGCGAATCCAATATTTTTAGGTATCACCTGAAAGAAGCCATCCAATATTAGCATTAATATGTTCTAAGAATCTGACTCGACACGGTTTACCAACTTTTTTGGGGTGATACGAATAAAAACTGTAAATTGGTTTTACTGTACATACCTCAATGCCTACAGGCTACACCTGCAATGTCAGTGCAATGTAGTACTCGATTAGTGGAATGATGCAGGTAAACTTGATGAACTTGAATGCAAGTCTGTTGCTGAAGTAAATCTATGGACACCTACGAGGCAACAGCACTACATGAGTATTTAATTCAAACTCAAGTAGGACCATTACTGCATAAATTCCACATTCGAAGTTGACCTTGCCAAGCCGGTCACATCAACATGTCAGGTGGTTGATTGTGTTACACGTAAAATTACTGTTCTGTCTGCACTGACATGAATGACCAATTTCAGATATTGTTTTTTGCCATAAATTCACTCTTCAATAAATTATTTTTGAGTTCAAATGTTGCTCTATACATTTCTCTTTTATAAATTGCTCGTAACCAGCTTTTTAATTACCTTCTAATATTCCAAATCGGTGGTAAATTCCCTTAGTTTAGCGTTCCGTCCGTTCGTAATAAGACCGTGTAGAAAAGAGGACAATGGTGTTTCTAGAAAAAAGACCTAGAATTTTTACAAAATTGTTCGTAAATCTTGATAATTTCGAAGTCTGTAATACACCAAAATGTTGCAAATTAAATGCAAAAATTTTGTAAATAGTTATGTTTGTACAATTCGAAAGCATTATTTATATGTGTAAACAAGTAAATCTCTAAAAAAAATTGATAAAAAATGTGATGTTAACTTTTAGCCAATGGCTGCCCAGTGACTATAAAAGTCCAGGGGCTTATGACGTCAGAGGATGACAGATATTTGATATGACGTCAGAGGCGTACAATATTGGCTGGTAAATATCAAAATGACGCCAATACACAGTTTTATCTGTTTTTTATTTACTTTACACTTGTATAGGACGGAAGATCCTTAGAACATAATAATGGTGAAAATCGGTCATGGTATGCCAGAGTTATGAGACATCAAAGTGTTGCCAGAAGAAGAAGAAAGAAACATGTGAGATACAGAACCCTGCCAAAGCCTTTGGCAGGGTAATCATGAAAGTATATTTGCAAAAAGTAAACACCAAATCGACTAGTATAATTTTTTGCAATCTGTCCCCCTGAAAAAGATTGCAAAAAATTATACTAATATATTTGCAAAAAGCAAGCACCAAATCAATGGTTGCAATAGTGCACTTTCTGTCAATTTCTGAAGGGGCACATTCATGTTAGACACCCCCTGTTGGTGGTATGGATATGGTACACAATTTCAAGTTTGTCAATAACATAATATCAACTTCAATGTTGTACTCTTTACTTTTTAGGCTACCAAATGTTAAGGTTTATAGGCTTCTATCCCGTTTGTTGAGTTATAATTAATATACAAAGTCACAGAACTGAACCATAAAACAAGTTAATTAGGGTAACATAAAATATTTCATTTAATATAATCAATATATCAAACATGGTTAAAAATGAAATTAATTTTATATACTTCCATTTTCAGGCAATAAGGAAAGTTGGGAAGAAGATGAACTGCAATGCGGCTGTTTTACCAGACAATGTGAGCAAAAATAGATACACCAATATCCTTCCATGTAAGTAAAAACACATTCACAAATTTGGGCAGTATTTACAAAAGAAGAACAACTTTTTTCCTTGAATAAACTCCTGGAATTAACTCAAGAGCTGACCTTTATTCTCTTGAAAATAGATCTATATTAGTATCTGAAAACCAGAAGATATGATAGGTCAGTATAACAATTTGTTCCTTCCGCATTTAATATCTAACATGTAATTTGAAATGATTAGTAGTAGGGTAAGTGTTTTTACAACCTTGGTTTTGTTAAGATGAACTTTAATTAAAGGAGCTTGATCCGATTTTTTAAAACTTAGTTTTCAATTAGGTATTCAAACATGCTACAGAGTTGTTCATTGCTAATCAACAACGATGCATCCATGCGTCTGCTTATTTTTTTATCGCGTGAGGGTGGCTTTAGCCACCCGAGTGTGATAAAAATACGCCGACGCATCGGATGCAGAGTTGTTGATTAGTGATGAACAACTCTGTAGCATGTTTGAATACCTTTCAACAACGAAAATCTTCCTGAAAACGTATAATTAAATTCTAAATGTTTTCAATTTAACATATAGGCCTACTTATCTCAATAAAAATACTTTGAAGAATCTAAAAGAAAATGCTAGTTTTTAACTGATTTTTGCTTTGTCGTTTTCAACTCTTCCTAAGCACCAGTCATTGCACTGAACAGTGTGCCGATTATTTGCACTGCGTAAACGCACCTCCGTGTACGCTGTGCCGTGCGTGACGCGCTTATTTGAATATCAACTGTGGATTCATTACATATCAACAACAGTACGCTCCTGTGTAAGGAGATACAGTGAGTTGTTGAATGTTGTATGAAAGATGACCACCAAAGAGGGCTAAATCTCAATTTTCAGATTAATCGGTCAAGCACTTTTGATTTCATGGGTATTTTTATTTCATAGTTGCCTATAATATGTTACTGTGCAAAATTAATTATGGTTACCATAATTAGACACATTTTCATATGTATCTCCAAAACGGAACAAAACTCAGCCATAAAAATTCACATGGGTTATGAGAAAAATCAGGAAAAAAATATGAGCAATATTTTTGTATCAAAGTCTCAAAAGGTTTGAAAAAAAGTTGAAACAATCGTACCATGCTCCTTTAATGTTTATCAAACCTGGTGAGTGTATTAAAGTAAAATCAGATGAACACTTTAGAGTTTCAACCCAGGGTCCACTCAGTTTTATTGATGTACAAATGCATGAACATAGGTTTGCAAAATACCCTAAACTAGAAGAAACACCCCTTAACAAGGATTATGTGCTATTTTACTCTAAATTTTGCACATAAAAGTTGAATGTTTTCTATCAATTGTAATCAAAATAGATTTCATATTAGCACTTTATTGCAGTCATGTACACTTAACCTTGGCTGTTATATGTTCTTTATAGCTCACAATTGAATGAAGCAATTACTGTGAAGATTCGCTTTGGTTTGTAAAACATACTGTAACATGTTCTTGTTTTTGATGAAATCTACTAATTAGATACATCACTGAAGAAACATTTTAAGTCTTCATGTGTGCATGGTGCAAATAATGTAGTCATTTTTCACAGGTTATTTTTGATCAAGTTATCATTGCAAGCTAAATGTCATATATTTTTCTGTAGCAAACTCAAAATTGTAACTTTTTAAAAAAAGATAGCCATTCTGAATGCTTCAAAAGGACAGGTCAATTATCGAGTTAATTTTACCCCATTCACTATTTAGTAAAGTAAGTTGCCATTATCATAACTCAAGTTACAATTAATGAATCAGTTGAGTTTGATATCACCACAAGTTAATTTGACTTATGTTAATCTGTGTAGATATCATTAAAACAAAATCAACATGATGAAAACTTCCTGCTTCTGAATGTGTAGCATGCCTTAATACAATTATAGTCTACATTAGTTAACATGTACTCTCATAATCCAATATTCTCTATTGCCATAAGATTTGATATTTGAAAGGAGCAGATCCAGGTTCTACACAATTTTTATCATTTGAAGAGTATAAGGTCGACTATTCACATTTTTCAGATCCCTCATTGTTTTACATTTCATAAAGCAGGAATCCAGAGAAGCTTGAGTACTTATATGAATCACTATGCAGTCTTGCACCATTTACATAACCAAACTTCAACCAAACTTGATCTCCTGTCTGGAGATTGACAATAGCAGAGTTTCCAGTCTGGTCAAAATCATTGCTCCCAATTGTGCGAGTGTGGCCAGTGACAAGCAGGTTGTTATTCTTGACTAGCTGTATAAATACTTCGCCTGGTTCATAAACCCCAACTGAATATATAAAAACATAGGTTCCAGGGATCTGACAAGTGAATTTATTAGAAGAAAGGCTAAAATCATTATTAATATTCACTATAGTTTCCTGGAAGGTAACTACATCACCATTATTTCCTGTCTGAGTGTTGGTTTTGGTTGCTGAGAAAGCAGATTTCCTTGATCGGTCAGATTCACCCTTCTCTCCTTGTAATCCAGGCTCACCTGGTCCTCCATGTGGACCCATTGTTCCCTGGGGACCTATCTTCCCAGGAAGACCTATTCCAGGTAGACCCTGATCTCCTTTCTGTCCTCTTTGTCCTTCTGGTCCAAGAAGACCTTGTCCTATGTCCCCTTTGTCTCCTTTAATGCTTTTCCCAGGCTCTCCTCTCAATCCGTCTCGTCCAGGAAGACCATTGTGTCCAGCTGGTCCGGGTATGCCGGGTACGCCAGCTACACCCTGACAGCACGAATTACAGGTGTTTTCAGGCTGAGTGCTTTGCTGGTCCTGGGTCACAGCAGAGCCAAGAGAAGAGGTAGCAGCAGCAATGGCTAAGAAGATGACAGATACGATCATCTTATAATCTGAAAAATATTTAGAAATGACGACAAAAATTAATATCTCATTTCAAAAAAATTGTTTCAGAGTTCTGATCTTTGATAAACCATTTTACAATTATGTAATCTTGAAATCAGAAATAGCATTAAAAAACTTTTCAGTAATGTCATATTCAGGAGTTTGACTTGCAACAGTAAGTCATTAATATTGTTTTAAGTTGGGCTCTTTCCTGTCTTTTGAAGATTTTATGCCTGCTCACTACAACAGCAGGTTAGGTTGGATCACATCAGAGGCTGGGGACCAGTCTAGTTAAATTGCAAAATCCTTGTAGTACTTAAGTATTTCATGTTGTAATGCTCATGCATTGTATATTTTTTAATTGACATGTGATAGGTTCCCAAATCAATGCCAAAACATGGCCAAGTATGGGTATATGGCACAGTGGTTAAAACTCCTCACTTGCCATTGAAGTGGTTAGTTCAATCAATTAGATATATGCGCAACAGGTCTTAGGATTTGTTGATAAGAAATATTTCTATTGCAAGTTTGTGTCTTGAAAACATAAATTAATGAATGCCCTAAGTAGTGTATATATGCCCATCCATCACCATTATCCTTCGACTTCCGTCAAGATCCATAACACACATCTTTGCCAACCATCTTTATTACACATTGCATTTCCAAGTTCATTGAAGTTCAAGCCAGTATCTCTACATGTGGTTTCAGGGTATGTTAAAAGTCGACAGCCTCTGTTTGAACATGACAGTCCCAAAACACTTGAGCCATAAACGGTCTATGCATGAGCAGAGATTGGGAAAATATCATATCGTCAAAGTAAATCAACTAAATAATTTAATTGAAAAATAAAAGAATCATTAATGATACTTACCTACCCTCGGTACCTTTGAGTGCAGTAAAATCAGCAGCAGAGGTCGCTGTAAAGGCTGTATTGATGTGATAGACTTAAGGTGATGCAAGAATTGTTTGACTTTATCTCTCACATATACACTCATATGTCGATTGTACATATATCACTTGATGTTGATACTGCAAATTCTATCAATGCTTGTGACGATTCAGTAGACTTGTGTTCCCCTTTATAGGCACGACTGTCTCATAAGACACACTACGTGACGGGTTCAGAAGGTGGAGGAAGTGCATTTTTGGTGTAGATATATATTAACTTCAATCTTTAAATCCAAAAAAATGTCATGAAGCAAAACAAAAATTTGAAAAGCTTACATTGAATTATAATCTCTGAAGTGAAAGATTATGGGGCATAAGGTGTAATAAAATGTTTCTATGCCTATAAATAAATGACAAGCCCAAATATCTGTACAAGCTGACAGATTATATAAACACCATAATCCCGGGTAGGGGGGAATCACATAGAAGTGACCACAAATTATTACATCTATAACAACATCAGGTGAATACTAAGTTTGTAAAAAGACTTACTATTTGGCTTGTGTTTGGTTTGTTTGGTGCGTGGTAGAATCAAAATATATTCTGTATATACTTTATTGCAGTCATTATACACTTAACCTGGACTGTTGCATACAGTATTCAACAGCCTTCAGTAGATATTTTTACAGCTCACAATTGAATGAAGCAATTACTGTGAAGATTGGCTTTGGTTGTAAAACTTACTGTAACATGGTCTTGTTGTTGATGAAATCTACCAATTAGATACATCACAAATAAAATATTTTGAAGTCTTCATGGAGTTCAGTTGAGTTCAAAATTCACATAGTGTGAAAGGTGCAATAATGTAGTCATTTTTCAACAGGTTATTTTTGATCAAATTATCATGTCGAGCTAAATATCATATATTTTTCAGTAGCAAACTCAAACTTGTAACTTTTTTTAAGATAGCCATTCTGAATGCTTCAAAAGGACAGGTCAATTATTAAGTTACTGGGCGGTTTTCGTCTCCTTGTTTCCTTGGGCAAGAAACTTTACTGAACTTGCTCTGTGGTTCGGAAGCCACATAAGCCATTAGTCCCCTGTACGAATAGACTCCTTCTTGGGGTATGCATGTCATGCAAGTATATTTTGTCACCTAGGCTAATGCCATGTACCACACATTACAAGAACTGGGAAAATGTGTACTATATTTATCAGAATTTTAGAGTATACATGTGCAGTTTTCATTAATCAACATGATGAAAACTGTCTGCTTGGTCTAAATGGGTAACCTTAACATAATAATCTTCTGCATTAATGAAATATAGTCTCATAGTCCAATATTCTATATTGCCATAAGATTTGATATTTGAAAGGAACAGATCCAGGTTCTATACAATTTTTATCATTTGAAAAGTATAAAATGGAGTATTCACAGTTATTTTTTTCAGATCCTTCTTTCTTTTACATTTCATAAAGCAGGAATCCAGAGAAGCTCGAGTATTTATACGAATTACTGTGCAATTTTGCACCATTTACATAACCAAACTTCAACCAAACTTGATCTCCTGTCTGGAGATTGACAATAGCAGAGTTTCCAGTCTGGTCAAAATCTGTGCTTCCAATTGTGCGAGTGTGGCCAGTGACAAGCAGGTTGTCATTCTTGACTAGGTGTATGAATGGTTCGGAAGGCCGATAAACCCCAACTGAAAACATGAAGACATAAGTTCCAGGAATCTGACAAGTGAATTTGTTTGAAGAAAGACTGAAATGG
>JXSR01S060102.1:46172-56341 GCA_000969725.1 Ophiothrix spiculata | reverse complement strand
TTGGGTTCCATTTGTTTTTATTTCAGTCTTGCATGGCCTATCTATGAATAAAGACAAAACAAAGTATACATAATTAATAGGACAAAGCCCTTTGGAAGCAATCCTTAATGACCTTTCTGTCTACCTGATAGGATGTGTTATTGTTCGGCAGGGAAACTATGCGAGACGCATTTAAAGCAAGAAATGAGTAGTTCGTGGACGTGTTATTGTTTTAGCAGGGAAATTATGGTAGCCAGATGCACTAAGAGTCAGAAAATATGAATGTGCCATGTTTCTATGAGACAAATGTCTGTCTACTTCATGTGCTATTTCATGGTATCCTAGGGGCCAATTTCACTAATGTTAAAATGCATCGTAAATACATCGTTAGGCTTGAACCCTTCGCATCTTTTGATCCTTCGTGACGTTACAAAGGGTTGTAATTTTCCACGCATATAACCCTTATACCTAGTAACGAAGCATTGTGCGCCTACAAATGGTCTTAGTGAAATCCAACTGCTTTGTAGCTATATACCATCGTAGCTATGAAGTGTTAACGATGGTGTTTACATTTTAGTGAAATTGACCCCTGGTTTTTATATAATTGTAGCTAACCTACAGTCTGAGTCTGAAGAGTGACACCCCAAACAAAAGAAGATATCAGGACCTTCCCATCATACCTTGTTTCAAATGGGATTTTAGGTACAGGATTTAATGAGAGGGTTTACGGATGAAGTATAAATATGAAATGCAAAATTGGGATGAGGTCCGCAAATTGTGTTATGTTTCATCCCTAAACTCTCTCATCAAACCTGTACAAAAATCCCACTGGAAGCAAGGCATAATGGGAGGGTCCTGATATCTTCTTTCCCAAAAAAACACTCACACACCCAAAACATAGCGGTAAGGCCCCATGGCCACAGCATGAACACATTTTGGAGCATTGAGATTGCACTGTGATTATGAGTAAATGAGCTACAACATCTTGGAGTTAAAATATCTTTCAAAATACCTTGAAACATAAAAGATTCATGTTTGCAGGACCCTTGCTCTAAATTACTAGGCTACACAATTTAAAAATCCACTAAGATACAAAATCTGTCATTTTGACAGATCGCTGGCATATCACACTGTCAGTGTCTCCTCTAGGGTCTTTGGTGTCATTCAATTCCTGCATTCCACGTTAAATATTTTAAAGAGACATGTGCCTAAATCCGGGGGTCTCATCAGGAAAAGGAGATTTAAATTTTTTCAAGGTCTTAATCCTGTCACAATCTTACACAAAAACAAGGGATCAAATAGTTCCATTTCATATCAGGTCAAGGTTAGATGGATATAATGTGTGATATAACACTTGACAAAATGTCATCGACAAATCTATGTGTCTTAAAAAAGGACTCTTAAAATGGTTTCCTGCAATGGTCTATTCAGATGGGCCCATTTCATAAAGATTTGAATCAAGCGTACGTTTGATTTCAAACGTAAATTTGCATTGTATAAACCTATTTTACACTTGATAAATCAAACGTACGCTTGATTCAAATCTTTATGAAACGGGGAGGTACTTCTAAAATGTTTCTGGAGGTGTTTGATTTCACATTTATGACATTTTGAATATGAAAAAGATACTTTAGACTTAACACCATTTCAAATACTCTACTCCAGTGTTCCCGCTAACATGTCACCCTGCGCCAATTCAAGAAATTTTTACTAAGTTGAAAAGGTACTTACGCCAATATCATAAGCTGGTGCTAAAATTTGACCAAATAAGTAAGGAAAATATTTTTTACACATTTTCAAAAACCTGTTGCACCTATTTTCCCGGCTCCTGCGCCAATGGTGTGCCATATGGCCTTAGCAGGAACACTGTTCTATTCTATTTTGACCAAAATTGTTATTAAAAACTTGACTTTTAAACCTTATTCCCCAAAAAATGCATTTTGCAGGGGGAGGGAAGAGCAGCATATGTCCTATCTATTCTGTTTCTCAGGAGGTAGTATCCTTTGTGCTCTGTATTTTACAGACTCGGTAGTACCAAATGTTTGGACCAACATGGTCTTTTAAAGAAAAGGAACCTTGTTGAATTCAACCACTTCACTTGCGCAAACACCTTATTTTAATACATTCTATTGTAAAAAAAGGACATTTCGGACCCACAACTCTGGGACTTGACTTTGCATTATCAGAGTTTTTGTGTAATCAAATTTTGTTTTTAACTGGGTTTCACTTTATGGTTCATGCTTATGCTTAGGGAAAAAAATAACCATCTCTTACAGTGAAATTCCATCGGCACAAAATCTGTTACCTGAAACTATATAATGCAGAGTTCAAGCCAAGATTCTGTCTGTAGACAAACAATGCTAATTGATCAAATGAAAGCATCTGCATGGCTTCAGTTTGAGTTTATGAGGCCGGCCTTACTACATTTTACTTCATATAGTCTATCCACAGAGACCATTATTTAAAGTGCATGTGCAAATTTACAACCTGCACTAACGATTAAGTACCATTCAGTAAAACCTAATAAACAGGGCATCTTAAGCGCTTAATTGATTTTGAAGATAACACTACCGTGTCCGTTCACTTAAGAATCTTCTTTCATAATAAGTGTAGTTTGAGTTTATAAGACCTTACTACATTTTATTTCATATCGTCTATCCACAGAGACCATAATTTAAAGTGCATGTGTAAATTTACAACCTGCACTAAAGATTAAGTATCAGTAAGCAAAAACCTAATAAACAGGCCATATTAATGCAGGCGTCACTTTGAAGCCTGGACCCACCCTCCTCACGGGTCGCCAAATATCGACGAGGTCAATATATTTGTGTGCATAGCGAAGTCCTGGCGTTCTTTTATTTTCATTTGGTGAAGCTTTACCTATAAAGTTTTTGAAAGGTGTGAAACTTTGACGTTTGATTTGTGTTTCCTGGTGATAAGACATCGAATCCATTACGTCGGTCGCTTCGAAAACATGTCGAAATCGTGCATTTCAAACATTTCAACAACTTTTATGATTACTGACGACAGCGTTAATTTGTACACCCGACGCCATCTTGGATTTTCGCTGTCGCCGAAGTGCTCTTACCTATATAAAATGGAACAGTCCGATGTCATTTTGAGGTCACATAACCGTAGTTCAGAGGTCAATTTCATTCATAAAACGGAAGTTAGCCCGTGATTGACAGGATCTAGAGCTAGGCGATCTATACGAGGTTCAAACAACGGGACTTTCCCGATAAATTTTAGTGACTTTTAACTAAGATTTAAGGAAAAGTAAATATACCGATCAAATGAAGCATAGTTCCGAGTAATAATTGTAGTTTAAGGACTTGAAAAAATGTTTACTTTTGTAAGCTTAACCAAATCCCTTGTGCACAATATGAATTCACAAGTTGACGTGTCATGTGCCTGTTATACTGAGTCTGTCGAATTCGGAAACATTGACATTGACTGTACTACACTGAATTCAGGGTTCGACTTTACTGTCGGACCGTCGGTCCCGACCGACAGAATTTAGGAAGGACCGACCAGTTCAGTAATGAGATGGTCCTTCGGTCCGATCGTTTTTTAGGCTGTCACTGATTTTGGAATTAAAAGTCCTTCTGAAGGACCTGTAAGTTTAGTGAAGGACCTGTGGATTTTGAGACTTACTGGTCCTTCTGTCCTGTGGATTTAAAAGTGTAAAGGCAACCCCTGGAATAGCTTGGTCTGTCAAATAACTGTTACAGTTATGACTCATTTTATTTATTTCACTTGGTCTTAAGAAAAAAAATCTATTCTATTATGTGTAATTTGATACTATTTAAGATTATAATTGAACATTCATATTTTGCCCAATATTCAATCTGCCTTCAATAATCAGGAACGCTGCTCCAATAATGACTACTAATCAGTTCAAGCGTACTCTCAAGAATCTGCTTTTTGAAGACCATTTTCAGTGACTGTATGAGAAATTACCTATAACTTTCCAAAATTTTCTCCTATGAATGTGATTCTGTTTGTATGCAATATAGTGAAGCTTGAACTATGTAATTTTCAGTATGGTGAAACGGTGGTGAAGCTTCAGATCTGCCAAAACTGACAAATATGAAGCGTCACCTTTGGAAATAAATCAAAGGGTGAAGCCTGGACTAACAAATTTGCAGATATAGTGATACCGTGCCTTTGTTTTTTGTCAAGCAAGTGAAGTAGTGGTGAAATCCTGACGTGTTAAACAATTGGCCCAGGTGAAGAAAGGTGATGACGTGAGGAGGGTGGGTCCAGGCTTCAAAGTGACGCCTGCATAAGTGCTTAATTGATTTTGAAGTTAATGATACTGTGTAAGTTAGCAGGAATCTTCTTTCATGTCAAGTGTAGGAGGATGACTATAACAGTGGGCTCTAGAAGCATTATCTTAAAGGAAATGGGATTTAAGGCCATTGCACAAGGTCCATCTTTAGGTGTAAAAAGTTCAAATATAACATCGCCTATGATTAATGAGCATTATTAGAGATTTTGATCTTGGAATTTGATGATGTATTAATGTGTGATTGACCGTAGTTGATCCAAATTTTAGACCCTAAGATAAAATTAATCTAAAAATCTGATTTCAAAGAAATGTGGTCCTCATTGATGTCAATGCTTATAAATACACTTAGAGAGATTTAACACAATGATCACTGTTGAGGTTTCAATACTTGCTCACCAATAAATCATACTCATTTATAAGCAGATCAAATTAACAATCTTGAATTGAAAATACACAATGACATCTTTAGATTTAGGCTAAAATTTTGCTTAATTTGTTATTATAAGACATCGCCCCAATTTTAATACATCTCCGTTTCTAAATCATCCGATTTGATCCCAAAGCCAGGTCAATTTAGCCATTTAAACTCAGGACAAAACCATACATTACCAATTAGGTCCTATCAGCTTTACTCTTGATGTTATTAAATGGTAATAATGTGACTCAAAACCTTGTTTAAATTTTTTGATTTCAGCAATTTGCACTAGCATAGTTTGTAAGTAGGAACCAAGTATACTATAAATCCAATCCAAAATTTTAAAGAGTTTGGAAAAGATACAACAAAAAGTATCGGACTTTTCCAAGCGTTCACAACTCAGTGCATCTACCCCTTGCAAGCTGCAGTGTGTATTATATGCATGATGCACAAATAGTTTGTTTGGACCTGCTTTAAAAGCATTGATACAATTTTGCACACTCAAATCTTCCGAGGATTTTCTTATCACTATTTGAACATGTGAACAAAGCGTTGAAATTCTTGGATTCAGTCACACCTCAAATGACTTACTCTCCACTGGTGTGCCCAGGATTTTCTTTGCAGGAGGCTAAAGGGGATTTGCCAATCATGGGGGCTGAGTGGTAAAATCCATTACAAAAGAGGCTGATTTTACATGATTTGTACAATCTAAAAGGGGGGGCTTCAGCCCCCAAAGCCACCCCCTGGGCACGTCAATGCTCTATATGTGATACGCTATAGGATCCAAGCCTGACAGACTAGACATAATCCAGCAAGTGAATTCTCTTGCTCTAGTTACTATTAGTAATCAAACTATACCCATTCAATCTCTAGACATGTTAGCTGATAAGTCCAAGGGCATCTAGCCAGCTCACTCCGCCGTTTCCTGTTCACAGTTTAACCCTCAATTTGAAACAAAAAAGGGAACTGGTGGATGGGATTCCTTCAATAAAACAGCAATTATAGCATTATGAGGTCACAAAACGTGATCAAGTGTTTCCTCAAAATCCATAATAAAATTGCCCTGGACACAATTCAAAAAAATCTATTTCTAACTTTTGTCATTTATATTGTGCAGAATAGAATTTTATCATGAATAAATGATTTTACTTGAAAAGAGTGTGGCTATCTCCAAACCATGTTTAAATATCGAGAACCAGGTATCAACAACAAAATTAACAAAACCTAACGAATGCCACATACTGCTAGGAAGAAGAAATGACATGGTTATCAATTAGAGAATAAAAGATAAGATTTCTTGTTTTGCCTGTCATCTATCGTCTCATAATGGATGGGCGTACATATTTTGAGTAATGGGTGCGGTGCCCCCACAGGGGGTGCCCATTACGAAAAAATAATGTACCCATTACTCAAAATAATGTACGCCCATCCATTATGAGACGATAGATGACAGGCAAAACAATAAATCGCCATCTTTTATTCTCATTCTTAGTCACAAATTTGAGTCATTTATAAACCAAAAACGATGAAAATTATTGCCAAAAACTATAAACATTAACATTGGAAAAACGTACACCCCTATTCAAACATGAAATATTCCAAACCCAGTAAAGCTGTTCGCGCCGGAGGTGTGCGTATACCTGCATCGCGCCGTGATTTTGAACGCGCGGCTCCACTGCGTTTCACGCTGAACGCACTGTCATCTATCGTCTCATAATGGATGGCCAAAATTCTTTATTAGGAAGTAAAATCGCACTCAGTGACTAAGAATAAATTATCCACTTTTCATGCTTGTCAATTTTTTTTTTTAGCTGTGGCAAAGTTTGAGATTGTGCTCTTGGAAAAAATAATTTATGCCATAATTTCTTAAAGCAGTCACTGACCTTCCATCACATGTGATATCTACTGCAATACAAAACTAAAACTTATTGATAGCTACTCCTTTGGCTTAGTGAAATGATACTTATAATTCCCCTCTAAGAAAAATGACAAAATTCCCCTCTAAGGAAATTATGTCAAGGATATCCCTTCAAAATCGGATCCTGACAATTACATGATAATAGGTCATAAAGATTTTAACATTCGTTTGTTGCAATATAACTTGAAGGTCCAGGAACTCTGATGAAAAGATAGTAATCAACTTTGAAGCCCAAGTTTAAAAGACAAATCACCAATTGTATTTTACATCCTCTTTAATCCATGGGCAGGCTATTCTTGAAGAGAGATACTTACACTCTTTGATGACACTAATCTTCATAAATGATCTCAAGGTTCTTTGAGACTTTGAAATCCCAAGACCATTGACTCTTTGCAAATCTCTGATGCTTATTTCAGATTCTCTAGTGCTTGTTGCAAGGTTATGCTGACATCATATAATCTCGATCTTGGACAGTAAAAAATGTTGTCACAACGAGCTGTTGCAGTACCACTTTGTGAGCATTCGGACATCTTTGAATGGCCATGACGTGGCAGTTGCCACAGTTACACACAAGTGGCAGAATAGCCTCCTGACCCTAAAACCAACTTAAAACTGACTTTACGGTATGTGAAGCTTCATCCAGTATAGTTGCGTCACAAAACCACATTTTACAAGTCACGAGTTGTCGTGATGCAGTAGAGCTTATTTGCAAGTTTGTCACGTGCCGACTTTGTCCATGAAATAATATTAGCCACTTATCATTGTGACCAATTCAACAATCAATCAATCAGCTCGCTGCGTTTTACGCATAATCTTCGAAGCATGAGGTCAAGATTGCACACTTGGATTTCTTGACACCGTCACAATGTTGCAACAACTATCATGACCATGACAAGACCTTCTGAAACCATGGGTCGATTTCACTAATGGTAAAATGCATCGTAAACACATTGACTCTTCGAAATGATATGAAGAGTTGGAATTCCCCACATAAAATTCCAATTTAAATGATGCATTGTGCGCTTACGAAGGGTTCTTACGTCTATTAAGTTAAATCCATTTCCTGCGTAGCTACATTAGATCGTAGTTGTTTACAT
Organism: Ophiothrix spiculata; assembly: GCA_000969725.1. NCBI lineage: Eukaryota > Metazoa > Echinodermata > Ophiuroidea > Amphilepidida > Ophiotrichidae > Ophiothrix > Ophiothrix spiculata. The sequence goes on along the minus strand of JXSR01S060102.1, from coordinate 48,641 downwards.
TTAAGTGAAATCGGCCAAGCTTCAATCTGCCGATCAGTGATACATGATGGGATACTTACTCTGGTTCTTTGACACAAAGCTTTGTGATGAGATCTTTCGCCTCGGGTGAGATGTCTGCAAAGTATTCCTCCGGGAAGTCCAAGTTGACCTGGGAGATATTGAGGTATGTCTCTTGTTTGGTGTCGCCAGCAAATGGGGACAGCCCCGTGAGCATGACAAATGCCAGCACGCCGACACTCCACATGTCTGTGGCCAGACTGATTGGCTCATAACCTAAGACTTCAGGTGCTGGAAACAGAAAATACATGAGGCATGTGAGTATTGTCAATGTCAAAAATGGTTACATAATGAAAATATGTGACGACTCACCCCGAAAAGAGGGACTTTGCGACAGAACACTTTAAGAGAAACTGATGAAAATAGGTAGCAAAAAATAAAGAAAATAACAAGGATTTTCAGCAGATTTTCTGTTTTAAAATTTGATCCCCTTGATCAATTTTAACAAGTAAGGTGTCATTTTAAAGCTTAGAAAATGCTGTAACAGATGCAATGATCAAATCAAAATTGATATCATCTTCCAAGTCCCCCCTTTCAGGGTGAGCCAACACATATATGACCATATCATGGTTGCAAATGGAGTTTCAAAACGCTCAGTTGCATAATAAAATATGATCGCGTTTTGCATTCAAACTTGATAGTTTTGCCTCTTGGCAAGTTAAAGACTACATGACAAAAAATGCGATCTAGAATTGCTTTTTAATCAGGAAAAGAGAAATAGTTTCTAATGCATTTGTGGGGACTTGAAGTATGGCTCCTGGTGCGGATTAGTTATTCATTACGAAGCATGGGAAGAACTGATCAGCCAACTGACCAGACAATGTACGCCAATTGATATTCTGACATGTGCAAGTAGGCAAAAACTTGTAGTAAACATGAGATTCCGCTGTCTTGTTTGTGAAGAAGGACAGTATCCTTAAAAGCACAACATTTGTCTTGTGTATTTAAGTTTTAAAACAACCTCATTTTTTTGAGATTATCATATTTCAAATTACCAAAAAATCCAGATAATTATAGCCTATTCTAGTTTTATCTAAATCTGAAATACATGGAAAAACATTGAATCTGAAATCTAAGCTAGTCCCTTAAGAACCAAGAAGTGCACAAACAAATTTAGAATGCACATTAATGTCCGTGTATTAGCAACCAGTCAACGAAAATGGCTGCAACCGAAGTAGGAAGGAATGAATTATTGATTGATTTGGCATTCAAGAACAATCATTCGCTATGAATGAAACGTCATACCAGTTCTGTTATGTTCAAAGTAAATGGTTCCTATTTACATTTTATGAAGTGTATCATCTATTGAAACAACTAATCATAATAATCAATTTGCCTGAGGTCAAAATTGTCACAGAAAATCCATAGGCAAAAAAAAGTTCCTTGATTGTTTTCATCCATCTGACTGAAAGTTTGGGAATAAGAAAACAGTTTGTATTCTTCTGTACTGTTCAAAAGAATACCGATTCTATTTTGGATATTCTCAAAAAAAATTGGCTCTTATTTACTCTACAAAACAATACCGGCCCTTTTTTTAAAAAATTCTCAACGAAGTTCGTCTCTTCTTCTATCTACCGTGACAAAGAATACTCACCCTATTTCTATTTTCAGAAGTTCTCAAAAAACAGTTTAACTCTCTTTCTCTTTAATAAACAAAAGAATACTGACCTAATTTTTGATAATTCTCAAAAAGTTAAGTTTTCTTTTCTTTTCAAAATTATTGGTGCATTGTGAAATGTGAATAAAGGTGTTTTTATCAGTTTGTGTTTAAAAACAGGTTAATTGTCTTGTAATGCATGTCAATTCTTCGGCTTCCCTTGCCAAACAATTCTGTCCAGTGTGTAAGTTAATGTAACCAAGACTTCATATAAGTTAAGTTACGTCCTGGTGGGGGGGGGGGTACTTAGTACAAAAGTGATACGGGGATGTGCCGCAAACTTGGGTAGCAAAATCAGGCTGTCTGGTATTTTAATGGGTCCTTTTTCTGTGGTATGTGGTATTTTGATGGGTCTGTTTTCAAAATTTTCTAAAATTTGCGTAAATTTTGAATTTTTTCCTAAATTTCAAACAAAAATCAGAAAATGTTCGTCAAATTAGCGTGAATTTTCGGGGAAAATTTAATTTTTTGTATAAACTCGACTCAAAATTTTGGGACTTTAGTATATGGATGGGTCCCATTTTCTTAAATATTGGTATATACATGGGTGGTACTTCAAATTTCCCAGCAGCACACCCCTACCAAAACCAAAATTGAGTAAAATTTGCGTAAATTTTGAATTTTTTAAATTTGTTGAAACAAAAATCAGAAAATTTTCGCCAAATTAGCGTGAATTTTCGGGGAAAATTTAATTTTTTGTATAAACTCGACTCAAAATTTTGGGACTTTAGTATATGGATGGGTCCCATTTTCTT